>NW_010580519.1:174370-186999 GCF_000705375.1 Tinamus guttatus
AGACACTTGCAGGTGTTATTTGACACTAGATTGTCATGCCATTTCCTCCCAGAGATTTCCATTTAAAGAAACAAACAAGCAAAAAGAGCAAAAACAACAAGGCTTGCCTGTTGGCCTGTGGCCTCACATTCATCATAAAAACAAAATCAGGCTGCTGAGACTCAAGTTTTTGTGACAATGTCACCTTGGGAGGTAAAGGCCACGAAACATCCTTGTCATTTCAACTACAAGCTAATAAACTCTCCCCTCAGACAAGCGCAAGTGACAACTCTCAACTAGCCTGATACAGGTAAAAAGCACCTGAAGTGACAATCTGCTTTGCTACCAGTATGGAGATGCTGAAGACAGACTGGAACACTGCTTAGGCAGCAGCTCTCACACAGGTGAGTGTCTTCACAGAGCTCTTGCAAAAGACAGGGCTGTACCTCAGCTTCCCAAATTACTCTTTCCAAGAAAGATGCATTTATCAGCAGGCTCCCAAGTCAACAGCAGCCTTCAGGACACTTACCATTTCTCACAGAGATGAGACTAAAAAGCAGCATTTCAGGAAAAAAAAAATGAATTATTTTCTAAAAAAAAAAAAAAAAATCTGAGTGAAGCAAAATATAGTTACATTTGTTACATTCAAGGTGACAAATACTGCTTTTAAAAATCAAAATATATTAATAGTGAGTACTTGAGAGAAGCCCCTTGCTTGCTCAGTAATGCCTGGACTAGCAACTAATCTACAAATAAAAGCCAGTTTATTTAGCATTTTATGTGAGTTTTATGCTTTGTGATGTGCAGATATTGAAGTTACATACCCTTTTTTATGTAATTCCAGCAGCACTTATGACACTGCAGAATCTTAAACAGCCCTTTAAATGTTAAATGGTCCTATGCTGAATTATTATATTACAAAAATAAATTATAATATACCTATGGAAAGCTAGCCCAATTCCACAGTTCATGCAAACTTATATACGAAAATTGCTAGTTAAAAAAAAAAAAACACAAAAGTACTAATTCAGTAAAAAATGATGGCATGTGCACATGATAAATGCAGTACTGTTCAGAAGGTGGCTATACATTAAGCAATGATACCATTAATAAATAACTTTTAACAAACACTCTTTTCAGTGGTGGCCACTGATAGGACTAGAGGAAATGGCTGGAAACTGAAGCATCAAAAGTTCCACAGGAACTTAAGGAAAAATTTCTTAACAGTGAGGGTGACAGAGCACTGGAACAGGCTGCCCAGAGAGGTTGTGGAGTCTCCTTCTCTGGAGATCTTCAAAACCCACTTGGACGCAGTCCTGTGCCACGTGCTCTAGGTGTCCCTGCGTGTGCAGCGGGGTTGGACTAGATGACCTCTAGACCTTCCAAACTTAAGCATTCTATGATTCTATGACTCTATGAAATATGCAACCTCAGAAATGTAACTTGCCTGAATCATATCCACACTTTATCTCTTTATCCAGCCGAACTAAATGCATCTTGGAGAACAGAATAAAACCTCTTAGGAAATGGTTTGCAGAATTTATTAGTTCTTTTTAATATATATTCAATACTTTATCAAGCTAGTTGCATATAAAGTGATCTCCACCATATACAGTACAATTTCTGTGCATCATCTAAAAAAAAAAAAAAAAAAAAAGGAGTCAACCAAAAAGCAATAGTTTAATGGTTACAATTAACATTGAATTGACCCCAAAAAGTTAACCCTTCAGTAATGTCATTTAAGACACTAACCTGCACTTTGCTTCTAACTGCAACATCGAAATTCAGTTTCACAGCAAGCTCAAGCTGTATTCAAAAAGAGGCTACTGTCATCTCATTTTTTCTTTCATTTCTGTAATTCAGTATCTCAACACAGCACAAATTTAATGTGTTGTTTACTCCAAACAAGGAAATAGAGTATGACCTTTCCTCTACAACAAAGCCTGCTAGGAATATATATGCCTCAAGAAAATAAGGAAACTCCTTCAGTAGAAGAACTATCCAAACCAGATTTATGAATGGAAAAAAAATATTTTAATATTTTCTTGATTAATGCTTGGAGCTGCTCGTAAAAAGCAATAGCAGCAAGCACAATAAGTAAGCTAGTATTAATAATGAATTAAAGCAAAGCAGGTTCTACCTGCAGCAAGCGCTTCCCAGTTTAGATCACACTTTAGAATGGGCTCATGCAGATAATTAACAAATAGATCTTCTGGTATCTTTGCAAGATGCTAGTTTACTGGCCAGGCACATTTGTTGTAAATATAAAAAGAACCCCAAGTGCTGCAATTTACACCACACTTTCAGAATTTAACATAACAGAATTGGGTAGGACATAGGAAAAATATTTAACAACTTATATAAATATATTAACATCTCAGCAAGAAATGTGAGAGCCCATGCACACAACACAGTAAACTGAAAATAACATTAAAGACTTGACTTTTCCTTTCAACAGCACTGACACCTGAATTCTGAAGATCCTTAAAAATGTACACAGTATGTCATAACAGTCTTTCTCCACACAATCTGTATGCACGGAATCATACTGACATTACACAGCACAGAAACAAGCAGCAGATGCATCAAGGGGACAGAAGCTCTATGCATCGTGTGGCCTGCCCAGATAGAGGCAAACATCAGAAAACCGTTTCTGACAGCAGCAGAGATACAATCAATATAGCTAATTGTATACCCGTCATTCTCGAGAGTTAATCCACAGCGAAGGGAAAAGATTAAAAAACACATATATGCACCCAGCCTCACAAGTGACATAAGCAGAGATTTAGCTTTCAAAACTGGGTCCATTCTGGGCTGGCCTTGATGCACATGCAGTACATTGGTTTTCAGAATGCAGGATTAATTGGGAATGTCTGCACTAGTGTTTCGATTTCCATATTTGTGATGGATGATCAGCAGTACGACTCCTAAAAAGAAGCATATGGACCCCACAGTGATGTAAGCAATTCCCAGAAAGGGATTTTTGCCTCCCATCCATGAGATGGTGCTTAGGATCATTCTTTTTCGTCCATCAAAGCTATGCACAGGATAATCTGAAGAACATTTAGGAAAATAAGAAGCACGTTCCCAAACCTATTGGCATTTTGTCTGCCACATTGAGATACTGGACTTCAATCAGGATCCAAAGACAAACACCCCTCTGTGAATGCCAGAGGTGCAGATATTAATGATTTAGTGTTCTTTATTTAGACAAAGACTAAGCTACGCACTGCGGCAGGAGTGCTCAAGCTCTATTTAAATGAAGAGTAAATGGATACATCTGTCAACTTTGGAAGACAACTTCTATAAAATGAGGGAAAATCAGATTCTTGAATTATGAAGTTTTTATTACTGACGTCCCTTCAGTTTTATAAGCACTCCCCTCTGTTTTGCCGCAAAGACCACTACAGCAGCTTTCTACATGAGCACTAGGCAGCAGCCAAACAGATGATTCAGAGCTTTCAGACATCAAAAAATCAGTAACTATGACAACCCTCCTGCATTTCTGCCTACTCTTTAGTTTGCCAAGACAGAACGACAGTCATCACCCACCTGATCCACAACTCTGCTGTTCTGCTCATCTCCAAAGTCCTACATTACATCTTGTTGTTCTCTATCACTGAAGTCAATTGACTGAAAATGTACTCTCAAATTTCTAGGCTAACAACTACCTCTGCTCCATTCTTCTTCTAATGCTTTTCTCAACTCCTTTGCAAAACACCAGCTTCCCATTTTCTTCTCTCAGTGAAGGCAGCCATTTATTTCTAGGCACAGACTGCAGCAGCTGCACGGCAGAGCAGGAAGAATGGGAAACCTGGCACGGCACGTACTGCCGCTGAAGGACCAGCTGGTGAAGACTGAAAGTATCCCCACACATTAACAAAATGTGAGAGAAAGAAGGTTAATGAGAAAGTGACTTTACTCTTGTGAGAGTTCAAGTCAAGGACATAGAAGACATTAGTGCCTTCCAAAATCTGCCCATCAGGCCAAATATATTACTTTTTCCCTAGGATTAATATGCCTCCATTGCCTCCTCACAAAGGCCTCCTGTATAGAAACTGTAGTTCCTGTATAGGAACTACGGAGTCCTGCAAACTACCTATTAGTCAATAGTTTAAAAGTATCGAAGATAAATCGCACTTGAATCAAAGAAAGCAAGCTAAGGTTAAAAAGGTACTGCATGAAAGACTATGATTTTACAGATTGCTCCTGTATTAGAATGCATGTGAAGAACATTCATTCTCTGAAGTAGGCTATCCAATTTTTGTGACCTGGAACTACACTTTTAGAATCATACGCTTCAGAAAATAGTCTTAACTAGTTGAGAGAGCTCAGACTTCATAAAGCTATCCTGAAGTTAAAACTAGCCCCATTATTTCATTTATGAAACCTAAAAAACATTCTAAATTGTATCTAAGAAAGAAGTGCAACTTGATTTCATAAACTCGCACCGGAGTATAAGACAGTCCTTCTTCTACACAGTTCTCACTAACACTCCTCAATCCCTGTTTGCTGCCATCTCTTTTCAGAGATCCTAGGAGAGGAGGCTCATTCAGTTTGAGCTTCCACAAATACACACCCATGTAATCCAGCTAACTCTGCTGGGAGCTTCTAAAGTTTTTCAAAAGGATACTGTATGTGATATCCAAGGAGTATTTTCCAGCCTGCAAGGTAGGCTGTAAGTTATTCTTCCTCTCGATGAGGCGGTACAGCTTGCGAAACGTAGGCAGCGCCGCAGTTCGCATCCACACAATGAAGTCCTCGTTGATGAAGCCGTTGTTGTCGGGCTCCGAGTCCAGCATGTACACTGGCTTGGGCCAGTTTACAGGCTTGGTTGTGCCTAGGGTCAAATAAAAACAAAAACAACAGTAAAACACTTTTCTAATGCAGGGCTTGAAATGACACATGGGGAGTGTCCTCAAAATTCTCTCTCATATTACAAGGAACACTTATTAGCTTCTAAATAGTGTGGTCAGCCCGGCTGGCTCATTCTTGTTGCAACAGGGCTGCACTGCTTGAGAACTTTGATTTTTGCAGCTTAAATCATAGTCCATATTCACTTATTCTGATGTTAGCATTGCTCATTACATAGGTTCTCCTCCCCTATTTATATAGATTAGGAAGTTTTACCGCAAAACATTAAGCTGCCTTAGTGAGATAATTCTCCATTATGATTGCAACTCCTCTCCCAGTTGCTACAGTTTGACTACCACTCCTCAGACCATGAGCAAATAAAGTTGGGCACAATTTTTCAGATGATGTCACACTGGTGCTTTACGGACTGCTTTCCTAAATCTGTTGGAAATATAATTCTGCACCTGTAGTAGGGTAAGTTATCTGACTTTCTAAGGATAGCACCACTTTGGTAACATACAATTTAGCTATGACTAAGCAATAAATCCACATCAGGTTACACAGGAAGCTGTTATGTACCTTGCATATGGGCACACACCTTAAAGCCCCAAGGAAGATCATCTTGTTAGCCAGACACAATTTCGGTTTACCAAACTGTATTTAACTAGAACAACTGAGAGAGAATTTACTCACTTCTAATCACAAAAACAAACAAACCAAAACACCCCACCCAGAGGTTTTTCGAAAACTTCATACAATCTACCAGTAGACACAGTTAAACAAAAACGCCACATAAAAGGTTTGGTTACAACAATTGCAGGATTTGTTTTAGAGCCAAACCCAAACCCTACAGCAAGTGAAATAAAGATTAGAAATAAAAATTCACGTTAAATACTATTCTCTGATTTTTCAATGACCCAAAGTGCAACTAGAAACATCATTTAATACACACACATGAACTGCTGCAACATAAATTAGGAATTAGATGCCAAAGTGCGTGTCACAGAAAATTAATTTAAAACTAAAGAATTGCCACAAAGAGCATTAGGAAACCAGAAAAAAGTACAAGACTTTTTAAAAATTGTTTTCTATTTGAATACCTGTTTGTGTATTTTCAGTTCAACTTTTTCAGTGAACCTTCTTGGTACTTCAGGCTTCCCTGAAGTACCTTTTAAAGTTTAGCAGAGCTTTATATTACATTTATTTATACTATAACATAGAAGTAAAAGGCCTAAGTTGATGATAAGCCACTGACTGAAATTAGTTCTCTGTAGCTTTAAAAAGGCAAGAACAGAATAAAAACAGGTCCTAGTTTCACAGTTTAATGATTGCAGAGAAGTTAAACATAGATTTTAGCATTCTTATTTATAGGCAATCTTTCTAAACAGTTTTTAAATTTGATTCTCTGCACAGAACTACAGTATTCTTACAGTCATTAAAACGATGTCAGTGAGGTAAAATACAGGCTGAATCAAAGCATTCTTGGAGTGTTCTGGTGGTCTTTTGATCTTAAAATTCCAAATCTTTCTTACCTTGGAAAAGCGCGGTTAAGTTATTTGTTTCTCCTGAAGGATTCCTAAACTTTACATTTTTATCTGTCCACCACGCGATGCCCTTTTTAATCAAAGGAATCGGAATCCTTGTATCGTTATCAATGCGGTATAATTCCAATGTATCTAAGGAGAAATTCAGATTAGAAAAAACAACTTACAAAAACAACTGCACACACACCACTACACTTTCATTTGACAGATGATCCACAGGCAGTAAAACTATCTCCACAATAAACAAAAAGCAAACAAAAAATTGGACCAGACATCAGCTGCCTGCCATTTCTGGCAAGTGTATTATGTATTACAATACAGTTTTATCTAATATGTGCGTCTGTTTAATTGCTTTAACAGCTTCTCGCAACAGGTATTTCCATCCATTATGTGCTGTAAGATTAACTCAATTCTGATAGGCATTTCAAAAAACAAAAAGCAACAACAGCAGTAAAGCACAAAATATCTATTTATATTGAGCAATCAATTCAAAGGGAAAAAGCATTATGTTTTTACTCAAGATTAATTTCCAACACAGTATGAAACATGCATTACATCATGAAAACATCCCAAGTGCTAATTTAAAGGTGTTACCATACCATTAAACATACTGTTGGCAATAGCACCACAGGGAGCAATAGGCTTGTCCTCGTTTGTGCGGTAAGGCTCGCATTCCTTACTTGGATTCTGGCATTTAGAAAGAGAGAGAGACAGGTAAGTCTGCACTCGTCTACCCAATTAACTTGGCTTTTCCTACAGTATTTCTATCTGCACATCTTGAATGCACCACAATAATCTTTTGCTAAATCAGTTATTCACAAATACTTTAATATTGAATATTGAACAGTATAATGATTTTTCTTTTAAAAGTATGAATAAAAACCTAAAGCTGGAATCTCACAAAAGCCAAACTAAAAAGAAAAGGAAAAAAAAAAAAACTTTATAAGGGTGCTTTCTCCATTAGGAATACTCAGGTATTCTTCTGATGAAGGTTATTTTTTAGTATGAGTCAGTACTGGCAAAAATATACTGTAATAAAAATAATAAAAAAAAGATAAGCATAACATAAAATGCAAAAAATTGCAAGGATTACAGGAACATGCCAAAAGTGCAAACAGAAGAAACCCCATGTCAGCCATCATCTGTAACTTCTTGGAACCATCCCCTTTAGAACATTTCCAAGTACACGTAGATGTTTTTTTAAAAACAGTGTAATTCTGTCTGGAGCCACATAAAGACCCAAACATATTTACATTCCTCCTAAAAATGAGGAAGGGAAGCACTCCGGCCCTAAGCATTACACGGTATTTTGAACAGAATACAGAGTCCGGACATTTCTAATAATGCTGAAATTCAGTACTGAACCTAAATCTACAAAAGCAGGTTCATGTAGCGAGACCAAACCGAGTGCCAAGAACCTGAAAATTGTTTTTCAAGGAAAATAAAAACTTCAAAGAGAATGGAGATAGCAGATCTTACTTGCTGAAGGTAATATGACAAATTTAAACTATTCAACACTGAAAAACGTTCACAGTACACCATTACTATCCACTAACCGAAATTATTAGAGTACATTACAGTCATTTCCTGTAACCAAAATGTCCTCTAATTCTGGAAAGACAAAACCCTATCACTTAAGCATTATTAAAATATATACTCTGGTACATGGAGATTTACGCAATAGTCAGAAGTCAGTTGCTTAGTACTGCCTAGGCATAATACTTACAAGCAATGAACTGTTATCTCCATTTAGCTGACTGTCATCTCGAGATTTCACATACCGACGATGGTTTTGATAGAAGTTGGAAAGCCCATAATACATGAATACATTGCTCTACAACAAGCAAGATGAAGCAAAATGGATTTTCATTCACCCAAAGAAGAGAGAGATCAATGAAATACATTAAAAGAGTGACTGAAAGATTAAATTTTAACCTCTGAAATTTTGTGTTTATTTTACAGCAGCATTAATAATTAAGCAGCCTCAATTCTCTCCTCCCACTGACAGTGCCCGAAGAGTTAGTACTCCTCCTAATCCTAAAAGCTGGTATCCTAAAGTCAAACAGCATCAACATGCCATCAGTAAGACGTCCATCAGTGTTAAATTCCAACAGTTATCCTGTCCAATTCTAAGCACTGAAGTGTTGTTGTTGGCCTCCAGTTTGTCAGAAAACATCTGATTTTTCTAATTCTTGCTGAACTAAGCTTTTCTTACTCATGCAGGAATATCTAGTCTACTGGCTAGCTATATGACACATACTAAGCATGTAGATGGTAGATCTACATACACATCACAGAAGTTTTTCAGCTAATATTACACATTTCCCACAGATTTTGGGAATTCCCCATTAATACCAGTTTCAGACCCTGCTGAAAAGGGGCACAAAAATAAACATACAAAGTCTATCAAATCCAAGTGAACAAGACCACTAGAAACAGCCTTTTCATATGGAAAAGAAAATAAGCCTGCTGTAGTGCAGCCCTCTTTCCAGAGAAATCATAATAAGCCATTCTAATTCTACTTTATATACAAGTTAATATACCTCAAATGAATGCTCCAGTGTGAAATCGATAGTGCAAGTACAAGGTGGTGTGCTGTCCCAGGACACATTTAAACATTTGTTGCAAGGACTAGAAGACTCTGTTCCTGTATAATCAATCTATAATAGGAAAAAAAAATCATTAGATTGTAATGGTAGAGTGAAAAAAAAAGATTAATATGCCAAATAGCTGATGTAGATTCATTTTGCAGTCTTTGTCCACCTCAACTCCAAAATCTTATTCAGATCTAAAGGTTCAATTTTTGCCTCAAACAAACTTAACTCTGGAATGGACCATTACTGATAGTCAAACAAAAAAGAAAAATCAGATGATATTTTGATGTTTCTAAACACACATACTCTATATATAATGGGCAGATTTGGGGGCTTGGATATTTTCCAAGAGGTTAAGAATCAGTCCAGATATTCAGTATAAAAAATACTTTCACATAAGATTTTGCTTTGCTGCTCATATTTAGGCATAAGTTTTTGGTTTGCCAAGAACAAGAAATACTCACAAATGGACAAGACGACCATAGGTCATAATCTGTCTCATTCAAAATGGTTTGTAATAATATAGCTTATTAGTGAAAATAATATAAAACCAAACTTAAGCTACGAGATAAACACATGCATGACTTGGCTCTGTGACCCAGGCTGACAACAGTTACTTGTCTCCCTTAGCTATCTCTTGCATTCGCCTTGAGCACGTGAAGGGCAGGAAATAATTAAAGCCAGCTCAGCAGGTTGGCTGCAAGCGTAGGACGAAAGAAAAGGGCGACAAACTATTTTAGAGTAGTATCATTTGAAGCAGTAGTTTCAAGGAATGACTGACGCCTGTTTTTCTGTTATCTCAGATCAAATCCACAGTTTCTGTTCTGCTGCCAGATTTCTGATAAGTGAGATCCCCCTCTATCAGACCTAGCTGCAGCAAGTCAGCCTCAGAAGCTGTTAGAAGGGGACAGGCAGACAGGATCCCGTGGACTTTGCTTTCTTCACCAAACAAGATTTTGAGTCTGTGTTGATCTGGAAATAGCACTACATCAGTAGTCCCCGAGAGGTCTATTTAGCTACACAGACCACCATGGTTCTAAACAGTCCACAGATCTCATTTATTCACAGCTAATCGTTCTGTTTTTCTTCCTCATGCTGAAGCAATCTTAACAGAGCATTTCCCTTAAAAAAAAAAAAAATCATATCTTAGAACTCTGCACTGACCAAAGAACCATCGCAAATGAAGAGCAAAATTCAGTTCTTTAAGACCGCAAAAGATCTTGAGACTCCAATTTTAAAAATAATTTAAAAATAATACCCAACATTCAAGATGCATGCAATGGCAAGCTACTTTTTTCCCTGTTTTCCATTCCTACTAATGCCTTGATTTGCTTGCCTAAGCACTGCTACAGCTTTCGGAGTGGTGGAGCAAGAGCACCTCTTTTGTATCTTTTTTTCTGGGGGGGGGAGATATTGCTTAGTTCTTACTATAATTTAATACACTCTGTAAACATGATCCTTCCCCATATAGGGATGAAGACTCTTCCACCCTTTAAGAGTACAAGCCAAAAACAAACATGCAGCCTTTTCTGATTCTCTGCCCTTATAAACTGTTTTTGGGGTAGTCCCAAGGTATTTCATCCCCTTTGAAATCATGAGAAAGTGCTGAAGAACAACTAGTATAAAAGCGCCATGATTCCAGTACATTAAAGCCATTGGAAACCTTCCATATTTGAGCTGAAGAGTGTTTATAAAGGAAATCAATTGAAAAAAAAAAAATCTGCATTTTGCTGCTCAATCCTTGCACCTGTATGAGAACAGCATAACTCCCAGGACAACTAATGGCTACAATACTTAATTCCAGGAAATTGCAACTGTACAGGTATGTATTTTGGGGTCACACCTCCTATTCAACTCCAGTACACTAAGTTTAGAGACATACACGCACACTTTACAGCAAGGCTATTGTCTAGAAGGTGGGAATAAATAACTAGCTCTGCTTCCTGTTCCAATTATAGTTTAAAAATAGCCCAGTCACTGCATCTGGCTTTCAGATGCACTGGCTCCAGGAGTTAAATTTACAGCTATTTGTGAATAACATTTGGAGGTTACTATCAAAAGCCAGCATGCTAACCCCAGAGGGAGCCACCCAAGCTGGAGATACAGGCAGTAGCTGTACCTTACACTGCACTCCTCACTAGTATTTAGAGGTTGGATTGCAGAACAGTTCATTTAAGTTTTAATACTGCTACGGTACTGCAACCACTTATTCTAATTTCATCTTGCTTCCAAATGTGAATGTCTCCTTCTGCTTGGTCGGGGACTGTGAAGGGGAGCACTACTCACGCTCTGCATTCATCTATGGCTTTTAGTACTGCATGTGTTAGGTGAAAAGATGTAGTCAGTGCTTATAGCTCTGCAGAAGCACAGGACTGAGTCACTAAGCAGCAATAGTATAGACAATCTCTGAATGCACCCACAATGGAAATACAAGATAAAGGATTCACTTATATTTGTGCACTCAAATGAAATCCTGGTGCATATTCTGTCCTTACAGATCAACCCATAGGAAAGAGTTTCACTGGTCCATCATTGTAAACAAATAAGAGTCCTTTGGAAAAACAGTAATTTATCTTAAAAATTACTTCAAGGGGGCATTAAAAAGCCTACATAGCCATGACACCTGGACAGTCTTCTCTGATGCCACTATGTTGACTTTAAAATATTATGTATATCCTCAAACAAGAAGTATTTTTCCCTTTTCCAGTGGCTTCTTTGCCACTGATTATCATCAATTAAGGCACTGTTCTGAATACTACTTATATGAAAAGACCAGGTTATCTAAGTTACTGGAATGTCTTGATCTATAAAAGACAGAATCTCCAACACTCTAAACAACTGCACCTTCCCCAACTCATCTTGGGCCCATTAGCCTACCAGAACTAAGATGTCAATTTGCACTTGTGCCTTTGAGCATAAACTGCTTTCTAGCCTGAAGAGAAACTTCCTTACAACACAAATAATTCTGCTATCAAAGGGATACAGTTCAGTTCTGAGAAATACTGAGAAACTTCAAGATAGCAGCATGGCTGATTTTCAGACATAAACGACTTTCAGCTTTTATATTTAGGAATAATAATAATAAAAAAAAAAACATACACTTGAGGGCCTCATTCTCTCCCATCTTTGTTGTTAAGCCTACCTCTGAACATACTGGCTCCTAGAAAGCATCTGAAATGATAAACTGTTAACATGAAAATTACAACAACGTATTCACCACAAAAATCTGTCTTGAAATCCTAATTACCTTGAAGTCACAGATATTTCCTACTTCCATAATTTACCTCATGAATGATGCACACACTTTTTTTTTTTTTTTTCATTTTTATACTGAAAACACGACCAACACCAAGATGTGTGTTGCCTGGCATTCATTTCCCCAGAAGTTCACTTAAACCTGACAGGGGTACCACAACCCAAACAGCAGATACTCCTTCAGCTCAACACCGAGCCAAAGTAATTAACGGTAGTTCTAGAGAGAGCACAGATGTCAAACTGGCAGCACCGGCCCACGCTGCCACCTCATCCCAGAGGCCACAGAAACCACCTCCTCTTCTCCTGCCTTTCCCCGGCAGGGCACCGGGCGGCTCGCAACATGTCACACGACACCTCTAATCCCACCTAACGCCGCTCCGGCCCCGCCAGGCCCCCTCCCCAC
>NW_010580519.1:196660-231861 GCF_000705375.1 Tinamus guttatus
TAAATGAAAACAAGTTGGAAAGATGAGCTCATAGGGACTCCTGCCAGCAAGCTACAGGTTTCAAACTGACTCAATGAGATCAGCCACTGATGTGTGATAGGAACATATAATTGGTCTGAAAATTGTCCTTACTGGTGCAGCTTATGCCAAAGAGCCCCAAAACACAGCAGGACCGTAGCCTGCCCTCTCTAAAGACACATTCTTCGAATGATCAGAACCACTGAATATTAATGTAAATACTGTGCATGTTTGAGAACACATACAACATATTTCGGGCAGTAACATATCATTTGGCATCTAACTGGCATGACTCAACAGATTAATGGGACTTGAGAGATTACTCACATGATACTAATTACTATGTGGTATAAGCAGTTTGAGGTTTAAACAGCGTAGGTAACATGCATACTCTGTTCAGAGGAGGTACAGCGGCCTGGTTTTTTGAAAAATCACACAAACGGAAGTCGCAAAAGGAAAAGTGGGCAAAATAAGTCAACGTGTCCATGTTTGTTCGAGCCATTGTTTACTTAGCATGTTTTAAGACCTGAGAGGAATCACCCAGGGGCTATAAATAGAGTTCTGTGCTCCCTCATTTTCAGTCACACTTACTCAAATAAATTGCACTGCTAATGATTACATTAGGAATCATTATATGTATGAATAAATGTAACAATAATTCAGATGGCAGGATCCAATTAAAGAGCACTAAACTTTATTAGGAACTAGATTTAAAATCACACAGTGCAACTGGAAAATTCAGAGCGCATCTTCTCATCAGTATATGATCTGTATTGGCTCATGCTCTTGACCCCTCTCTGCCTTACTGCTGCCCCAAGCTGTACACTCGGCCGCTGAGTTTGCTCTCACTCCTGCTTGCACAGCTTCACAGTCAGCCAGAACAAGGGGTGTCTCTAGCTGACGTTGAGCCCTACCAAAAAGGCCAAAATGAGCCCTCAGCCAGTCCTGAACAAGCTGAAGTTACAGCTCCACTAGCAGTGGCACCAGGGAAGGAGCAAAATCAGGAGGTAGCAGTACTGCCACCCTCTTTCTGGTGCCAGAAAGAATATATGTTAGGCGAAAGTTGCCACAGAGCTACTTCAGAGTCAAAAGGACACAAACTGCATAAAGGGAAATACAGATTAGATGCTCTAAAAAGCCCATTGTAGTGAGGATGGTCAGACACTGGCACAACTTGTCCAGAAAGCCTTTGCAATCTCCATCCTTGGAGATAAAAAGTCAACTGGACAAGGCCCTGAACAACTTCACTGGACTTTGACATGAGCCTTTTTGAACGGGGAGCTTAAACAGATGGTCTCCAGAGTTCTCTTTCAACCCAAATTGTTCTCTAATTCTACAATTGGGACAACATAGACAACAAGAGACTCAAAGACTGAGCCTTGTGACTCAGTTGTAACCGTGCACACACGCTGTAACCGTGCATGTTACTGAGACATGAAATGGCTCACCATCACACTCTTGGAAACCGAACAGAACAGAACTTCTGAGGCACTCGTGGGCATACCCAAACTAGGTCTTTGTCACTTTGTGATTATGATACGGGATAGGAGCAGCAAAACGCAGCTTTTATGCTACCTTAAAATGCTGGTGGCACTACAGTCTCCGCAGCCACTCTGTACTGGAATTCAGAATTGTTTACTTGATACCTTATTATCTTCTGTCAGCCACAAGGAGAGTGAATCAAGAAAATGACGTGATGAACAGGAATCTACCTAAATACAAGCAAGAGACTAATAATGAGGACAAAGTCATAAACTCTGAATCCTGCCCTTCTCTGAAGCTTAGGTGTCTATTTTAAGTGTCATTGCCAGAGACTCCTTCCTGTGCTGTGACTGCAGTCTTCTCATGAAGTTCGCTGATCAGTCCCTTTCTCGAGATTTTAAAAGGACTGAAAGATATTAAAGGGCTGAGAAAGAGGTAAATATTTTCGCTTATACAAATGTGCCATAGTAAGAGGACTCACCCAAAATATGAGGATTCTAGGTTCATCTGCCTAAAGTAATTCAAGTCCCTATCTCCTCACTTCCAAAAGACTACTGTAACCATCATGATTACCCTGGTTTGAATCCATTTTGCTATTGAAACTTCATTAAAAAAATACAGATAGAAAAGAAGAGGGAAAACATGATTAGTAATTCTAGGTGATCACCTGGTCACCTCAGACCAGGTGAGGAAGGCCTCATTTCCACATTCCAATCCAGTCACGAAAAATGCACAAAAAGCAGCCCTGTAAATAGAGGCACTAATGTTTTCGCATGGATTTGTGCCTCACAGTTTGATTCTTTGCTGCCTAATAAAATCTGAGGTCTGAACAAAGCTTGTCCCTGGGGCATTTCTGACATCACTCTCTTGTCTTGGTTCTTTGATGTCGTATAAGGGTGAGCTCATGCCACATTCTTTCCTGCAGTGCTGGCATTGTTAAGGTCTTTCTCCTCTTCTCAGTTGCTTTCTTCATTAAATGGGAGGAACTTCTTATTCTTGAGGCTGCTATTGCTTTGTCAGATTTGGCTGAATTTGGTTGAGGGGTTTGATGTTATTCACCAGCAGAGGGATGGCTGAACACAGACTGTGCTGTCTCACAAGCCTTCTTTTCACAGAAAGCCAGGCTCAAAAGCAGCCTTTGGAATGAGGACCAAAATCTGGGGTTCCCTTCTACTAGTTCAGTACCTTGACCACTCAGCTAGTCTTTATTTCTGCTCAGTAAATAGTGAAGCACTGCATGTGATAGGAGAGAGAGGGAGATGGCACCTTCTTTCCCATGAACTGTCTCTCCACGCTACTGGCAGGCTGGGTTGGAGTTAATGTGGGTTTGAATCTCCTCAGATATTGGTAAGAAGGGGGACTAGTCTCCAACCTTTGAAGGAAGACTTCAATAAAAACTTTTTTTTAAAATATGAGCAGCACTACTGTTATGTTTGTGTGGTACTTGATCTCCTAGGAGGCATTCATGGTTCCACAATCACTTCAGAACAGCCACTGGTTCCCTATGCTTGACTCTTCTGGCCCAAGAGTCTCAATACTGCAGTGGAACTCAGCTAGGTTGAAACTGGCCTTCATGCCTTGTGCCAGATTCCTTTTAGTTCAGATCAGTTCCCCTTTTAAGTTTCAATAATTGTTCCATCTCAAGGGACCACCACAAGGAAGTGAGAGCTTCACTGACTGGAGGCAATGAAAAAAACAGGACTGTATCATTCAATTCCCATGGAGGACTATATGCTCACTTCAAATGACAATGAAATCGTGCCTTGTATTAAAGCTCTGAGAGGAAATAAAAGGATTCTAGATTATGGATCCCCGGTTTAGAGGCTGCAGTGCTAGATAAGTCAATATTGAAACACTGCTACACAAATACAGGAGCACTTCCATGCAGGCTGGTACTTGAGCTGGAGCTTTACAGACTGTACTTAAAATCAGTTGTCTCGATTGCCACGCGGAGATGATGTTAAATGGAGAACATTATTATAGTCACTAAACATAACATCTGTCTTCAGATTCAGAAGAAACTCCAACACAATTAAAAAAATTATGCTTCAACTCATAAGACTTCTAAACTACAGGCTTTTTGCCTTTTTTTTTTTTCCCAATATCATTGCCTTAACCTTCTTCTTATGCATTTCATAAACAAGTATCTCAGGTCAATTAAAACAGGCATTAAAAATTAATGAATGCAACTAAATACATATTTTTAGTTATCAGTTGAACCGGTTGCCTCACTTCAAACTTTGAACTTTCTGTTGGGCTGGCTTGGGAAGCAAAAGTTCCTTACTGTTGTGCTACCTCTGGGAAAAATAACAGGACCTTTCATCTGACCTGTCTGGAATTTCTCAAGTGTGTCTCATGAAGTCCTACTGATCCTACAAGAGCAATTCCTAGCTTGTGCCTTCAGTTCTGGTTCTTTTGCTCAAATTTATGTGCCCTGGATTTCAGGTCCTGTAAAGCTCAATTGTTTCTTCAGGTGAATTAGTTTCTAAGATCTCATCCAAAACAAACAAACTTCTCAATTACAGACACACTTAGAGTATTGCCCTGGGTACAGCAACAGTTAACTAAGGAAAAGCTAGTTTCTTAAAAAAAAAAAAAATGAGAAGGAAAGCTTAAGCCAGCTGTAGTCCATCACTGTATCAGCCACATTAGCTTGGGGCTCATGTTTGCAGTATTATTTAAATGACTGTTTTGAACCGAAGGTTTGCTTCAGTGCCAGTATTTGGAGTGAATATGCAGCTAAAAGCTCATAATAATGTGTTTTCTTCAAGCATCTGCTAAAAAGTCTATATTACAGTAGGAACAGTAAGAACTCAGCAACAATTTATTGACAAATTGAGGCTTTTAAGTGATAAAAATTAGTTGAGAGAATTTGATGTATTTCTGGCATTGTAACTTACTTTGCTTTTTAATTCCAAGTTGTATCTAAAATACCAGGAAGAGAATGTTATGAGAAACGGTACAAATACAAACCTGATTTTCAGATGCCATAGAAACCAGAATTTTAACAGGTATTGCAAGTGCTACACACATGTAAAACTTAAAGCCTACTTCTTTTCAGATGTGATCCTATGATATCCTCCACACAGGGCCTTCATGGACCTAAATGCTGGCTTTACTCTGGGGTAATGCACATATCTGGGTCTCAAACTAGAGAGCAGTGCAAAGGGCTGACTGAAGATATTGCTTGCATTGAATATAATTTTGCTGATCTTCCGTAGTAGAATCTTCTATCAAATCTTTCCTCCTAAAGAGAAAGCCATTGAATACTTCACCCAGTGGTTCATTTTCTTTTCTGTGAGCTGTATTTGTTATTCATCAACTGTCTTCCGGTCTTTTCTTCTGTAACCTATTCCCAAACACTGTCTGCTTTATAGTTTTGGTGACAGGTAAAGTATTACACGAGTTTTAAAACCCACATTTATCAATCTGCTCAGCTCACTTTCTCTTGTTTGAAATTTTCTTCACTGGAAATTGAGCACTTAATGCCCTGAAATAACTGTAGAGTTATTAAATAAACAGTCATCTGCACCCACACCCATTTCCATGCTGAAACAATTCTTTAAAGCATGCTTAAAAATGCAAACATGTAAATAAGGAAATCACAAGGAAAAAAAGAATCTCTATGGTACTGTGGTCTGCATTTAAGAGAAACACATCAAACACTGTGAATTCAGGGTAACGTGCGTACCAAGCCCTGTCTTTTTCACTGTCTACATGTGAGTTGTGTTCCTAGACATCAACTTCTGCCACCAGCAGCCAGTGCTAAGAATTCATCGTATGACAGAAGGATGCTTAGCACTTAGGGGTCATATACCACAATTTCCTCTTACAAGGAAAACAGAAAGGCTAATGAAGACTTGCTGCATAGACTTTAGTGGTCCTTGGTGTAGGCGCAAATGGACTGTATTGATTTTAACTAGATCAATGTTTCGTATACTTTTTTTTTTTTCAAGAATAATTACCTTTTGGCTCACCTGCCTTTACGTGACTCCTGTCTTGGCAGTAGTGTGGTCAGGGAAGTGAGACTCGGCTGTAAGCAGTGACTTTTGAAAGAAATGATCTCCTGCCTAGTATTGCTGCTGCCGAGTGTTTTGCAACCTCCCAGCCTCCCTACCTCCTTGAATTTTGTAACCCCCTTGAGAATGCAGCACACACAAGAGAAACGCTGATTTAGATGAGAGGTTCCTGGAGAAAAGGTGGCTCGTGTGATGCTGCTCTTTTTCTTTTCCCCCCTCTCCTGCTATTATTTTATTAAGGTTATTGTATATTATATAATAATATAATTATTTTATTAAAATAAAACATCAAGCATATTCCTTGCTAGCATTGCTTCCCAAGACAACCAGGTGTGAAGTGCTCACAAACAGGGAGGATTGTGTTCCATGCAGTAGCCAAGGTGGAAAGTGATCCCCTAATGTGGAAGACAATCTATTAAAAGTGACCACCCTATCTCCAGCCTATTGTAGTGACCAAACTAGCCCAAATTTCTTAAAAAGTTACCAGCCCTGTAACGAACAGTTATTCTGGACTAGTGCAGATGCCCATTCTCACTCGCCCATCTGGAAGTATCCCTGAGGCTCCACTGCCCTGCTGATGGCTTTCTCCCCTCCAGTGAAGAAAAAAAAGGGATGTTGTTAAATTAAGTAGTCAGTGCACACACTTATTAGTTTGTTATCAGTCGGAGGGCTTCATTAGTATATGGAGACATTAGCAAGCAGACAGACCGGGGTCTGCCTGCCACGGCAGCAGTAAAACCTGCGCAACCTACCCCCTCCGCCACCGCCATCAGCCCTTCCCCCCGCCCAGGGAGGCAGAGCTGCTGGCTGAAGACTTCTTCAGTTCTATTTTCATAGACTGAGTCTCGGCACGAGGCTCGAATTTTGCCACATTTCCTGCTCCTGGGGCTGCCACTACTGGCTTTCCTGCTTTCATACCTTTTGACACGGGAATGCGGGTGGGTGTAGGTCTCGGGGATGACCCATCCTGTCCTGTCTGCAAGAGAGAGAGAGAAAATGACATAACATGAAAACTTTTTCCTTCTCATGTATCTTCACCTTATACATTTTATTACATCTCAAGCAACACTGTATGAGTTCACTCTCATTAGTAAATCAATGGCACATCTCAAAGCTGGGAGTAACAAACCCTGCAAAAGTGGGACCCAAGGTACAAAGTCAGCATCTAGCTATCTCATAGGACCCCTGCAAAACTCCACAGCACAAAACAGTCCAGCACTACCAAAACTGCATCAGAGGCTACCAAGACTCTGAGCCACCCAATGTGCAACACCAGCCTCACAAAGAGCTGTTAGCATGGGCCATGGAAACAGAAGAGCCACGAGGCATTTAATGCTGAGCCCAGACTAGCCACCATAGTTCCAGACCTGCTCCAAGATTTCTATAGTTCAATTGAACTATACTTCCCCAAGTGTTTTGAGCCATGCTGGGGTAGCTTATTTCTGCACTAGGCAGTGCCAGTGTAGAGGGACAGAGTAGGGGCTGGGACACAGAGACAAGAGAAAGACTTGGGGTTCCTTTTCCTCTTGCTGTGGGAGGAAGGGATGCACAAACCAGTGCTGCTGGGGTGGAGGTGTCACCCCCTTGAGCCAAAGCCCCACTCGATGAACCCTGGCACAGGGGAGACACACAGCCCAACTTCCCGGGGATACCTCAAGGCAATGTGGATATGAGTGCTCACTCTGTCAAACTGTTGCCATTTTCACTGCCTACCTAGTGTGCTCTTCCTCATGTTTGGTGATTTCAGAAAACAAACAAAAAACAAACAAACAAACAAAAAAACAAAACAAAAACAAAACTATCCTGGGGCAACCCTGAATATTTTATTCTCCTGGAAGGAATGCAGCTGAACACCTTCAACCTCTGCACAGGGCTGGCAGATGCAGCGTAGCACCTACCCAGGAACTGGGTCCTTCTGGACTGTCAGCTGGAGGCCAGGCACCCTGACCTGCAGACCTGAAGCACGCAAGGAGAACTTGGGTAGACAAAGAGGTTTCAAAAGCTGGTTGGTCTTTTCTGTCTCCACACTAGCCAAATAATGTTGCACATACTCTTCAAAGACAAAGCTGGAAGTTCCCCTTTACAGACGTAAAGAGAATACTTACAGCCGTGACAACTGGGACAGGAAAACATGCTTCATCTTCTGCAGTATTAACTATAGGCAAAAATGTTAAAATGACAATCTGAGTGTCTCAGCTGAATTTCAGATGTGACAAAATGTGTTTTCTGTTCAGCTAATCACCAATTAGTGAAGTCTTTGATTTCACAAGAGAACACCTTTTACAGGATGCTCAAATCCCAGTGAGACTTGTCCGCTAAATGAGTAAATTTGGTAGCTTATCACATACCAACAAGATAAAAGTAAACTATTGAAATAAATTAGATTAAGGGATCGCGTTGATTGTAGTGTGTATTTGCACATTTACTTAAATGCTTTTAAAAAATGTTCCACAAAGAATTTCCTATTTCTCTCGAAGAAGGATTTTCCAGCTAGTAGCATCAGAGCCTTCTCTCTACATCCTAAGCATTCAAAGGAAAAGCATTCCTTAATCTTCTAAGACCAGCTCAAACCCCTATGTGTACACATACACACACACACACACACAAAAATCACAATTGGAAAACTTGAATGCCTTCTGCCTGGCAGGAAGGAAGCCATTTTCAATAACTAAAGGCAACATTTACAATAGCAGTCTAAAGGCTAATATGGAACTCACATGTAGATGTCAAAACAAGTTAGGGCAATACAATTCGCTATGGCAAAACATGCAAATGCATTCCATCAGCCTTGGAAAATATGTCAACATCCCGTGGAACCCAAATGACAAACATCTTGTGCTCCCTGAAAGCGCTCCACAGTGTGTAAACATGAGGCAATCAGACGAAGTAGCTGGAATCTCAAGCATTCCTTGAGCTTTATTTGCATGTAAATTATTAACTAGGGATTTGGGCGCTTTTGAGTTACTCATTTCAAGCCTAAATCTCTCAAAATCACTTTGAAAAGAAGCCTAACTTGCCTGAAGTTGTTGGGTTTCATTACGGCATACTAATACGTTGATCATATGGAAGCTAATGCCTGCTTCACGTAGAGCTGCAAGAACATTTTGTATTTACTAAAGACAAAATGAACAAAGGTGGCTCTTCAGCAGCAGCCCCCTCGCATAAGCAGGCGATGGACACTCTCTGGTACAGTTCACTAACAGGAGTGTCAGAGAACCCACACAAATGTCTCTTGGTGATTTCTTGCAAAAACGTAACTCCAAGCAACTCCCTTTGCCCTGCCTGTCTGTTGGCTCCTTTCTTTTCCTCTGGTTGACACAGAAGAATTGTCAATCCTTATGCAGCCAGCACAAAGCACCCGTAGAGCAGCCTCACCCGGAATGCAGAGGGAAGCTCAAGGCTCTGCGCTGGCAGGACATTCTAGTGGAATATTAGAGATGGCCAGAGCTAGATTAGTAAATACATTACTGCATTTGATAGCAAGATAAATACATGCAACTGCTTGTATTGTTCACACTGATAATCAGGGCTCACTGCGGCTGGTTACAAGTGTATTAGGCAGGGAGGTTGCATTAAGGTTGGACACTTGCATTAAAAGAAGAAAAGCAATTTGAATGTACAGAACATTTAGTGGTTTACAACAGATCCTGTTTAGTGT
Organism: Tinamus guttatus; assembly: GCF_000705375.1. The sequence goes on from NW_010580519.1 coordinate 205,838, forward strand.
GTTTCATTAATAGGTGAAAGCAGTGATTTTATACATACATTCACTTTGGATTTTTTTTTTAATAACAAAATTGTTTTTTCACAACTTGTTCTTGAGCAGATCAGAGCCCAGTTCGGGCAAAAATGGTTGGCCTACACACAGGCATCTGAAGCAAGCTGACATGCTATTCAAGCTGCCAGCACGGGGCTGGTAGATAAGACACAGGATCTAAGGAGATCTCTGCTAAAGAAGATGGAAGTGGGCTACTTGACAGCTCTCAAAATGACACTGCAGAGCTGCACATTCAGACAACTGAGCCCTGAGAGGGTGGGATTTGAAACTGAGTCACTAACAGCCACTGCATGGAGTCTAGTGGACAGCTTGGGTCCCACTGAAGGACAGAGCCAGTGGCATCTCACCAGCCCTCCAGAAAGACACGGGTCTGTGCTACACCTACTGGTCTCTCATGTATGTCTTGACAGCCACAAGGCATGCAAATGGCATTTAGAAAACAAAGAAATGGAGCTTCTGATCTCTATACGCTATGTCAGAAGCTTGGAGCATATATGGGATAACCTACAAATAGCTAAATGTAGATGTCAAAAAAATTTAGATGCCAACTAAATATTACTCAAATTAAAGTAGTTCTATAGCTGCTTCAATGTGTGCCTAGTTAGCTCTGGCACGCAGCAGACTTTCAGCTGTTCTTCAAATCAAAGCCATTACAGACTCCAAAAAAGACTTGGGTCAGGGAGATAAGCTGCTCTGTTCCGTATGTCAGTGTAAAACAACAAAATAAACAGTAACAGTCACTATTCCTCCACTCTCCTAGTTTGTCCACCATGAAATTAGTGTCTTCTGTTTATGGACTCATGCAGGGAGACACCAGAGATCAGGCACAACCTTTAAAAATGCCGTGTGTGCGCCTTAGAATTCACTTGCAGTATTGAAGATAATTCTACAAATTAAAATTGGAAAAGGAGTTAAATGTTTTCAAAGGATAAAAACAATGTCTGCAAATTTGTTACAGCAAGAGATGAGAGTTAAAAATTTTTAAATTATTTTCCCCTTTGTAGTTTGGCACCGCATTGCTACATCGTAGAGTACAGCTTATGTGATGACAGCTACAAATAAAGCTTTGTACCATTTTCTTCTTTGATTTTATGAAGTCATACCCCTTTTTGGTTTATTCTGTACAGAAATAATTATAACTTTTTCTTCTGACTAGTGGCATTGAAATGTGTTCGTAAAACTGGCGTTTGCAAAAGAGAAGGTGAATTCACAACTTTTTTTTTTTTCAGGGGATTAGGGAGAAGGGAGCACATTCAGGTTTGTTAAAAGTTCTCAGCCCCTCTGACTGGAAGCCTTAAAACCATAAAATTTTAAAAAAAGAAAAAAGTGCATAAGTTAAAGTAAATCTTACAGTTGAACTATTTTTCTTATATTTCAAATAGTAGAGGATGAAGTGAAGAAAGAAGCCACTTTCTAGCCAGATGAAAACAACAACACAAAAAAGTCTTGTCTGTCATGGTTCAGTGCATCATCACAGAAGAAACATCCAGTAAAAAAAGATAAGGAATTCTTACAAAAAGTTTTTCAAGCTTCTGCAAGACAAAGGAGTCCATAAATGAATGAATTCAAGACTTTTTCTTCTTGCCTATTGTGTGTAGAAAAACACTTTATAGTAAAGTACCTTCAGCACATTGTATATGGAGAGACTCAGAGAGGGCGTGCACATGCGTAATCCCAAATAGATCAGTATGTTGAATGCAAGTTTTTTGTTTATTTTATTTATTCATTTTTTTTAGGTCAGGAAACTTAAATTAGAATGGCAGCCTCTCTCAAAATATGGAAACACTTCCATATAAATGCTTATTAATACACTTTGGAATTTTAGCTGGGAAAGAGATAGCTGGAGAGGTATGTTATAGAGGTCTAGCAACACCTGAGAAGTATGGGCAAATGCTATTCTGGGGATGACTATTCTGTATTAGTCAGGAAACAAGAATGAAGGTGTAACCAATGAAGATATTGCATAAAAGGTACCAAACAAAAGAAAGCATTTTTTTCCCATAGCCCAAAGCCAAATTCATTGCCCCGTGATGTTGCAGAAACGACGGCATGAGTTCAAAGAGCAATTACAAGAGTAAATAGAAAAAAACTCCACCACGGTCTAATAAACACAAAGATGACGCTACAGGCCCTGGTTCAGAAAGAAACTCCAGAAGTGGGGAAGGGACACTGAGAGGAATACTACTGTATGCTTACCCAGACTTAAAATAACCTTTTCCTAACCATTTACTGTCAAGCAGGCTACCCTGAAGATAAATAAGCCTTTGGACTAATACAGCACTGCTGTTTTCATATTTTTGTTAAAAAACCTTTCCCCACAGAAATTCCAACTAAAACAATGCAAAAAAATCCCCAAGGCTAAGTCCATAGTAAACCTGATGAGACGACTACCTGTATTATCTAAGGTGGTTGCATACTGACTGACTTAAGGGTGAGTTTGTAAGGAAAAGGAGCAGGGCAATCTCCACAGAGACACACTAGGAAAACACCAAGAAATATGGTGGAGGAACCACTATTGTAACACAGCATTTATAAAAGCTGAGAACGACAGAGATGCAGGAAGAGCTTTAATATTCACTGTCTGAAAGAGACTTGGAGCTCTAAATAATAATACCAGTGCCCTGCAATTTACTGCTCTGGAGTTCAGCAGACAAAGCATTATGTATATTACATAAGATATTAAATTATACATATATAGCACATATAATGGCATTATAGCAAATAAATACCAAGATCCTCCAGCTAGGCTAAAAACATTATGAATATTTTCGTAATTCAGAACTGCCACTTACTAAAAATAAGAATACAGTTTTCTGCCCTGTTAGCTCCCTCATTTTTCGCTCCTCTTTCACCTTCTTGGAAAGTTAGAGGTTTGCCATTATTTTCAGTAGCTCTGTAGGAACTTCCTTTGAAGGTTACTCCTTCAGGAGATAATACCAAAAGTACTCCAGTGTCCAACACTGGTACACTATTATCTTTCTTCACCAGAGGGGATTCTGACAAATTTACAAGCTCTTATTTTAAACAAGTGAAAGAGTTTTCCCCCCACCCCACTCACTCTTTTCCCACTAGGTCTCAAATCCAAATCATGTTTTCCCTTCTCTTTACCATGAAGACTACGCAGAACCTCTACATAAAACTTTGCTGCTTACCACTGATTGTGTTCCTCGTGTGGACGATGTTGTAACAGGAGTTATAGTGATAGTACTTGTCACTTTGCTCGCTCCTGGTCGCGGGGAAAGATTGTTCCGGGGGGATCGCAGGACAGTACCAGTCACAACTTCTTTTTCTGCTGCGATGTTCACCGGTCTGACTGTTATCACGGGACTTGCACCAGATGCATCAGATGCAGCACCAGGAGAGCGCTTAAACTGAGAACCTAGGTGGATGTGAATTTTGTTGTCCTCTGTGGTTATTATGTTGGCGTTGGCATTGTACTTCCGGACTGGGGTTGGAACAGTTTGTTTTTCTGGTGTTACTTTGAAGACAGCCCTTCCCATGGTCATATCTTGTGACTGTGGAGAAACAGAGATTTCTGCTGGTGCTGCAGATGTCGATACTGTCATAATCTGAATTGGTGATGCAGGTCTGTCCACAAAGGGTGCTCTCCCTCCATCTGGAGACTTTTCTCTGGAAAATGTTGTTATAGTGACTGGAGACATAGAACGATCTGGGCCCATTGGGCTTTCACTGCCTTTTCCTTTTTGGGACATAACATTTGGAGAAGGAATGATGGTTATTCGTGGCTTCTGATTTCCCAAAGTAGGAATGACAGTGGTGCTTGAAAAGAATTCCTCTGAGGTTGGACTGGTTATCTCCAAAGTAGCTGTGCTATTCTCATGATCCGGTGTCACTCGAATATGAAGAGGTTGGCCTTGCTTTGGTGACAGGACAACCTCCCCAGGATGCCCTGCACTACCATGGCTTCGGGTTCCTTTGTCAGGAGTTCCCTGAGCCCCAGTTTCCCTCTTTCTCATCCACGGTATCCAAGATTTCCTCATTGCAAGTTCATTTGCTGCTGGAGGATATCTCTCAAGCACTGAAGAACGCTCCATGGGTTTTTTCAGACCTACCTGTCGCAGATTGCTCATGATGTGGTTCTCCTCCTGGAAGGATTTCCTTATAAATACAGCAGGAGTTTCTTCTTCTGCTGCTTCACTGCTTACAGCATCTGTTTGCACACCAGTGGATGTCACAGGAACATCTACCATTCTCCGTCCATTTATGCTGGGTCTCAGAGCACGACTGTAACGCTTAGAAAGTTCCAACTCTCTTGTTAAGTTCAGAACTTCCTGCCCCATGCTTTTATTTTTATTTTCTTCCTCCATAAATCTTTGCTGAAGAACTGAATAATCAACTTGGAGCTGGGAAAGCTGGTCTTCTTTGTTCATCAGCTCATGGATTTTCTCCTTCAGTGCTTGAACTTCTGCTTTCAAATCTCTGCTTTTAGCCTCTTCCAGGCGAAACCTGTGCCTCAACTCGGCCTCCTGGCTCACTGCTTCACCTTTTTCTATGGCTTTGTTTTTGGCAATCTGGAGTTTCATCTCCTCCAGCTGTTGAGAAAGAAAGTTAGCTTTGTCCTGCTCAGTTCTAAATTTCTGCTCTAGCTGATCATACTCGTCTTCTGTCTTCATCAGATCTCCTTCAACCACTTCCAGTTGCTTGAGACGTTTTTTCAGTTTTTCAATTTCAATGGTAAGTTCCTTAATCTTATTGTCCTCATGACAAGCATGCTCCGGGCCTTTCCTGGCTCTACCTCTTGTTATTTCTCTTTCTACTTCCTCCATACCATCAATTCTTTTCTTTAACAGGTCAACTCTACAGCTTAGTTCAGAGGATTTTTCTTCTTCACTTTTCAGTTTGCAGATTAACTCATCTCTTTCCTTTGTTAAGCTAGACACTTTCTCCTCCATTTCAGATTTCATTTTCAAGAACTTCTTACTTTCTTCTATCAGTTTCTCAGTAACATCCATAACTTTCGCTTGTTCCACTTTAAAATTCTTGTTTAAACCTTCAACCTTTTTTTCCTCCTGTTTTATTTTTTCCATCATATTTTTTCGCTCATCAACCAACATTACAGTAAATGACTTCAGCTTTGTAAGGTCATCTTTTAAGCTTATTTCAGCCTTTTCCAAATCGCTTTCTGATGACTCAAGGTCTTTTACTCGAGCCTTCACCACTTCCAACTCATTTATCAAATCTTTAGTTAAATTCTTTTCTTTCTCCAAGTTTAATTGCAACTGGTTGCACTCAGACTTACTTTTACTAAAAGCCTCTTCCAGTTTCTCTAATTCTGACATTCTTTTCTGCAATTTTTCCACTTCAAGCCTCAGTTCTTTGCTATGGTGCTCCTCCTTTTGCAGTTTATTTTTCAACTCTTTACACTGAGATTCAGTTTTTGTGATCTCTTCATCTTTTCCCTCCATCTCAAGCACACGCTTGCGGAGGTTTTCCACTTCCGCCATTAAGCTAGAGTTCCCACATTCCCCTTTTGCTATTTTATCTCTTAGTTCCTGAAGTTCTTCCTCTGCTTTTTGAAGATTTTTGTTAGTTTCTTCTAGTTCCTCTATTCGACGGGTCAACCCAACTAGCTTAAGCCTTAGCTGTCTATTATGCGACTCTTGATTAGCCAGTTTTGCCGTCATCTCCTCATGTTCTTGAGAAAATGATAATGTCCTGTGCTCAAGTTCCGTTTCTAACTTCATCAGTTTTTGTCCATCTTCTTTTGTTTTCGCAGTAATAATTTTAAGCTTTTCTTCTTCTTCCTTTAGTTTTTGATTTAGATCTTGTATTTTCTGGCTTTGTTGCCCAAGTTGTTCAATATGCATTTGTCTTTCATCCACCAGCATGAGTGCAAATGATTTGAGCTTGACTAGTTCTTCTCTTAGTTTATTGAGTCGTTTTGTATGTTCTTTCTCCTTGCGAGCTTGATAGATTTTCTCCTGCTCGAGAAGTTTCTTCAACCTGAAAAAAAGTTAGAACAAATGCATTACACTTGAAAATATATATAGTTGCTCTTCATTTCCACAGTTTTAAATCACTTTCATGTTAGGAAGATTTTTAGAGGGGAGGGAGGGGTTAATATCCTAAGTAGTCTTACATCAGATAACTACCTACTACAATTATATTTCCTAGCCAAAATATTTTAAATTACAGAAGCTAATTGAAAAAAACAGAAAACACCTAGAATAAAAAAAAAAACAGTGAAATGTTATAGGTATATAGATAACAAAAAAAAAAACAGCTTTTAATTTCTTCACATTTACTTCTCAGGGTAGTGTTGGTGAAAGTATACTATATCCCAAAAGGACAAAAATATCTACTTATCAATTAATTTATATTGAACTTATTTTACATGAGGTGGAATGTAATGAGATGGATTAGTCACCAACGTGTTACACACCCAAAAAATGTGTAAAATAAAATTAAAAAATGAAACTAATTTATATATGCAGCCATACATAAATGTATCAATCTTGACCATAAATAAATCAGCTGGAGAGCAGAACAGTACTTCTGTACTTGACTGATAACCATCTGGGCATCACTGATGGGAGAAACTAGCAAGAAGAGAAGTTTGCCAGCACAGTGACTATTATATTAAAAGGTTTATTTTCCCAAGTTTATTTATTTCCCTATTCCATTTACAATAGTAGATTTTATTCACTACAAGGGTCAGACTAATCAAACCTTTGGCTACAGCTAACCTCAACTGGAAAAAGTTCTAATTTGTATCCTGTAAAGCTGTATTTTCAGACAACTGATGATAGACAAATTGGGCGTACCCACAGGAAAATAATTTAGACTGATATTTTCAAGGCATATCCGCACAACTTTTCAATGGAGCAGTGAAGGACACTGTTAAGCATTTTATATTTCTGCTTCATGTGTGTAATACATTGACATCAGCACATGAAGCACCTGAACATACAGATTTATGTATGTACGCACCTGAATGCACAGATTTATGGGGATGGCGATCCTCATCTAATAAAGAGGTACAGAGCACAAGAATGTATCTCCCACTAATTTAAGAGTTTTACCAAAAAAGCAGCAACATAATTTAGAAGACTCAAGTATGCATGCTGAGCGTACTGTGAAATGAAATGTTTTTCAAACCAACATCAAGCTACCTGCAACTCCCAAAGCAAGCTATGTGTAATGATTCAAAACCACTTCCTTTGCTCACTGAACGTCTAAAACATTTGCACTTTGCAGCCGAGGCACACAATGAAGTGACCATGCAACTTACCACCTGTCAGCTAACTTGTGGTAATTCTAACATCCAAATCATAGCAAAAACTGACCTTTATCAGTAATTCTATCTAAAATGCTGGACTGTAAGTGATAATGGATGAAGCAGAGATACACATTTCTGCCCCAGCAGTGTAGCAAATAGCAGCTCCAGGGAACATCCTACACAGTGTCTCCTACAGCCCTCACCTGAATGCTGCACTAATAGCAGCAGTCCTATTAATTTCTCCAGTAACTATTAATGTTTCACTCCTCATTCCTCAGGGACCAGAGAGAACAGGAACTGGAATGAAAAGCTGTAAGACAAGAGAAGGAAGCCAGAAAACAGAACACAGGATGCAGTAGGTAGGGAAGGAGAAGGCTGAAGAATGCATTTGAAAACAAGAGTCGGATAGGATGTGGGAGTAACAGAATAGTAGGAACCAGCAGGAGAGAGAAAAACAAACAAACCTTATAGCCAACCTTGCTGGGTCATAGATTATTCTCCAAAAAAATCTCTTTAGTTTGGGCAATTCTTTGGAAAAGACTGAAAAGAAGTGCTGCTGTATGCCTCATTATGGGTCAAGTTAGAATGTCAAAAGATAAAAAAAAAAAAAAGACCCGTTGCCACTCACAAAGCACTCAATTTTCACACTGAAGAAGGAACTTTATTAGCATGCAATATATTCCCTAGCTCTTCTATCACACTGCTTTATTCAAAAGTTTCTGCCAAGAACTCTCCCTACTCTTCCCCATGGTACATTTTTAAAGAAATAGCACGCGTCCTTTCCACAAAACATTATTTGCTGAGACAGAACAGTTTTACCTAACCTGATGATCTTCTAAATGACCCATCTCTTAAAGCCATGAACACATAATGAAAATATGAGCTCCTAAAGAAAGTGAATGCTTCCAACCCCCATGGTGCCATAATAAAATTTTAAAAAGGTCCCCAAAAAAATCCACAGCAGAAAAAATACACAGCTTTTTGTTGTTTTCTTTTTTAAATCTTGCTGCTTTAAAGCCCTTCTAAAGATGCTACAAAAACTGCCTCAAACTCGAGAAGAAAAGAAAACATGTTAGCGTGATCAGTGCCTTGCTGTACCTATCAGGAAAGTCAGCAGTGTGTAGTCTCAGGCTTTGCTTCTATAAGGAAAAGCCAAAATAAAGTACCCTTACTCTACCAGCATGACTGAATTAGTTACTTAGCATGTTGAATAAAGGTAGAAAGCACTGTGAGGCATTTTATCCTGCTTCATAGGATACAGTGAAACTAGACTAACTAAGATTTAAGAAGTGCCCTTTCACAAGAAGATAACTCAATATATCTGTTTTTGTTTTCTATGTCCACTGAAAACTGTTTCTAAAATCTGTTTCTGTGACAGATGGATAGGAAAGCAGCTTTCAAATCTGTGTAGATGCCAAAGTAATAAAATGTGCACCTTTTCTTCAGTGTTATTATTTCCAAATACTAAAATTGTCTTTAGGTTTACTTTTGTATAACTCTCAAAACTCAGCAGTTAAACCAGAATTTCAGCAGAATGCCAAGATGATGCTGTCCCGTCTTGATTGTTACAAAGGATTTATTGTCAGGCTTTTCATCTAACTGCTCCTGCTAATGTTTCCTGAGTAACATAGATCTGCATTGGGCTCCAATACAACACCAGAAGCACCTCAGGGACTCAAGAGCACATACGTGTTTAATGTATTATCCAAAATAATTGCACTCTGGATTGTCAACCTGCATTCAGGGTCAAAACAAACAAAAGAAAAAAAAAAGGAGCTAGGTGGAGTAAATGCAAAGAAAAATCAAAGCAAAATGGCAACAGGGTTTGGCATCCTGAGCCTGATCCTTGTTTTTTGGTTTTTTGTTTTTGGGGGGGAAGGTTGTTTCATTTCAAGAGATAAGGAGAAGGTTTTGGATTAAAAAATATAATCTGCATCCATAAAAGTCAGTAAGAGTGTCAACAGCTCAGGATTTCAGCACAAAGCAGGGAAGGAAGCAGATAAGTTCCTTGTGAAAAGGGAGAGCAGAATGTCTGCTTGCCTTTGGAAAGCCCTGTTAAGACTTAAGCAATATCCTCTTTTCTCCAGAGATTACCATGTGCATTATATCAAAACATGTAGCCCAAATCATTCTCTGAATATATGGCTTTCTGCTCTTGTGAGAATTTTCCACTCTTCCAGGTGCTCTCTCCCCTAGATTTCCTTAGCCATCAGACTGCACCACCATATTCAAAGAGCATGTGCCCTACAGCTGTCCGGCTTTCAAGAACGTCATATTCATCTTTACAGAAAAGTGGATAAATAGCTAACCTTTACACATGACTACATGTTAACTACCTGAGTTAAAAATGAACATCCAGAGGCCAGTACCATTTCCTAATTTTGCATCATCAAGAAAGATGAATCTGATACTGGCTGGTGCTGTGGCAAGCACTGACCTACAAAAGCTACTGATGCAAGTGAGTATGGTCACCTGTACACTGGGGAGCTACATCTCCTGCTCTCTCCCACACACATAGAAGTTAGTTGTTTATGGCCCAGTTGAGCACAAGGAAGCATCATATTAGTACAAGGAGAGACTGTGGATAGGAACGCAAGAGAGTCAAGAACATGAAGACATCCAAAAATCATTCGCAGCTTGAAGAGCTAGTAAACATCGGAGTGGAGAAAGAGCAACTACTGACTTAGTTTGAATCTCTTTTATGAACTTAGCAATGAAACAGCTTCAGAGAGCAAGAATGAAGACATAACTGGATGGGTAATAGCTAGGTCTTCTCTACCATCCTTCCTTTGGGTTTGAAGATGAAGATTTTCACTGCACAAGGTCTTTGAGCTTCCTCTTCTCTCCTCCAGAGCTTCAGACTGTGTCAGAAGAACCACAGGACGCCGATTAGCTGCTGATCCCTCTCCCTCCAGAGACGCGGTTTCATTTCTAATGTTTATTAGGATGCTATGCCTGTGCTTTGTCCTAACAGCTGACAGACTTCCTCAGGCTTGGGCTAGCCATTCCTTCAGATTTGGAAGACATTCTTTCTTCCACAAAGCAAACCTGGTCAATATTGTACTGTTGTTGCTGCTGTTGTTGTCCCAGCTACAGAAAGCAGGATCTGTCAGCTGGTTGTTACACCAATGCATCTGCAAGAGACTGTCATAGGTAATGGTGCAGACTCCGTTTGTAGCACAGCACATGCTTGGCCTCTGGCGATTGGAATGGGGGTTAGCTGGGAAGAGGAGACCAACATGGACAAGGCTTCGCTCTGGTGCAAGTGGAGTGCCAGCCTTACGCAGGCCCCGGCTCCCACCTGAGGACAGGTGACAGAGGACATTCACCATGCAAACTAATCCTTTTCATGTGAAAAAATAGAGACCGAAGGGCTCCTAGTTGGAGTCTGCATTGGATTAGCTCTGCTGTTTGGCCATCAGGGTGGTTTAATGTTCTCTGTAAAGCCAGTCAATTCATTGAATTAATAAAATTGCAGGCTTAGTTTGACCACATACATTGTTCTTCCTGTTTTATTTCTGCATATGTCAAGTTCAGCCACTGAGACACAAAGGAGGAACCCCACAATACCATTTTCCACAGAGTCTCTTTTCAGACCAGGCTTACATGAATTATAACTTACAGCTGGAGAATAATGTTTTGGTGTTCTTGAAGGATGCTGCAAATTGTATCAGAAGAACTTAGAGGAGCATTACTGAATTTTAGATGGCCTTTATTTTATGTGTATATGCTAGGAGAAGTAGAAGCAGCAAGACCCTACTCAAATTCAAGCACTAATTCTTACCTAGATTTGCAGAAGAAACCCCAAATATTTGTCAGTAAACACTGTTTTTGCCTTCTGCAACATACATCTAGATTACTGATGCTCTGACAAAATTTCTAACTTATCAGTCCACCACCAAGTGGCATAACAATGCTAAAATTAGCATAGATTAAATTTAACAGGCAGACAATACAGCTCTTTTCTGGATGGCCAACCTGTTATCCTTCAAAATAGCACAGAGCTGGTTACTTTTCACGAGGCCTGCTAATGCCCGTTGTTTCTACATACCCCCCAAAACAGTATTTCAAGACAGATGTATCTGCCTAAAAGAAATTCTTCTCTGAAATTCAGAAGCATCCATAGGAAATCATCAGTATAAATGCATAGGAAGTTAAGGGCTGAAAGATCATTAACTTCATGAAGACGTTCGAGATGCAATAAACACGGTAAACCAGGACATACAAAAACCATGCTTAGCACTGATAGCTGATATGAGAAGCCATTCTTTAAAATGACTAATAATGTTTATGAATACAGAAGTACATTTCAGCCATCACGGGAAAGATGCTCAGCAGTTTCCAAAAAATAACACCCTGCTAAGAAGCACTTATTTACAATCATTCTAAGCAGAGCATCCAGAAATGAGAATCCATCAAATTATTTATTGAAAATTATACCAGAGATTGAGTTGTGCTTTCCATATTGATGCTTCAAAGCACTACAGTACAACGAGCAAACAGGACTCATGTTTACAGAGCCTCTCTCATCTACAATGCAGCAACGTGCCCTCCATAACATGAGGAAGCCCTGGAAAGACAGGACAAGCAAGGGCAGGGCCTGAAAGCACCCGAGCTCCCCAGGGAGCATGTATCTTAGCCCCTCACTTAAGGTACGGGTCTTTCACCCTCACTTAAGGCACGAGTCCTGGCCCCTCATTGAGGCCGAGTTCATATGGTTTAGTTTTCCGCTTGGGAAGCAGGCAACAAGGTGCAATGAAATATCCACGTGAGTGATCAGGGCTATTCCCCCTGTTACCAAGGCTGTGGCAGCTGGAAGAGGACCAGTCTCAGCTCCTGGGGGACGAAGAGCATGGGATGCAGAGGAGCATTCCCATGCATACCTGAGGACCCTAAGGTTGAGCAGAGCAGCAGCTGATGGAGGCTGCTCCGGCCCCCAGGACCTGCCCCGCCAGCTCACAGGGTTTCTGCCGCTCACGCTGCAACCCTGAGGAAGCGCCAGGAAAGCAAGTGCCTTCGCACGCTCCTTTTTCCTCCCCTCCAAGTTCAACCATAAAGAGTTTCTTTCTGCATATGCAGACTGAGACTGGACAACCTCCTCATGCGAGCTAGGAAGCTGCTGCCCATTAAATAACGGGAAGGACTGATCAGTAAATCTTTGCATAATGAAAAACAGCAAGAGGTTTAACTCAGAGAAGCAATTCCTTCTTCACTTTTTTTTTCTCCTCTTTAAAGTAAAACATCTGATTTTGAAGATTATTTCTGCAGCCAGTAGGAAATCCTCTACTTGTCAACACAATCGCTTTGTACCTCTGTGCCAACTTCTTAGAGGTTGATTTTCAGGGATTCTGAGCATCTACGCTTGCAATCAAAATTAAAAAGAGGCAAAAGGTGGCCAGGCTCTCTAGGAAACAAAACAATCTGGCCTAACACTTAAGTTGGGCAATTCAAAATTCAGTAACACTTGCAAATTGTTGGCTTCAGTCCTTCCCTCGTGTTCATCTTGTCTGGCAAAAGACAGATATAAATATAATCAGATCTGGAGGCCACTGGCAAGAAAAAGAATAAACTGCATTTATTTGGGTTACTTTCTCCTTTCAATGCATTTGGTTTTAAAACCAGTTAAAAAAAGTGAAATAAATTTGATCCACCTAGGTGCAACAAGCTGTTCAATTCAGCACATGATCAACTTTGAAAACAGAAAGCAGTAAAAAATGTGGTTGCTGGCTCTAGTCAACCTAAAAACACTTTTTATGTGCTTACTTACTGGGTAAAATTAAAGCCTACAAAACCACACAGCACTCACTGCTGTACTAACTTTTGAGAAGCGACTGTGGCAAGTTAGATCAAATGCAAATTTAAAATCTCACCACTTCAGAATTCCACAACAGTCCCCAAATTACACTGTGGAAAGCGCCTTTTTTTTTTTTAATAAGGGGGGACACATTGCTAGCCTTGTATAACGCTCTCTGCCCTCTGTGTATTTCTAACCCCGACTTTGTAAAACAAAATCCCCCTTGGCCGCAGCAGCTTGTCGTGTGCTACAGCCGCTCTAGCGGAGCAGCGCGTTCTTCAGAACAAGGCACCTCCTTCGATTCCGCTTTCGGCACCTTGTTCACCCAGGCAAAGCACCAGAGAGCTCTAAAACACAGAACCAAACCCCGGCGCGGCTGCTCCACCGCCCCGGCGCCCGCGTAACCCACCTGCGCGCGCGGCGCCCCGGCCCCAGGTGCGCTGCGCTCCCGCGCAACCCGCTCCGCAAATTCGCTTAAGCCGCGAAACGCGCGCGGACGGCGACAGCCGGCGCTGCTCGAGTAAAAGCAGAGCTGAGTTTTCCTTACCTTATAACTAGCCTTTTAAAAATGGAAAAAGGAAAAAAAAAAGAAAAAAAAAAGTTGCTTAGGATGCGGCAGCCGCAACGCGGGGCAGCGCGCGCGCGAGCAGCTCTGTCGGTGCGAGGGGGCTCACACCGCCCGACTGCCCTCCCGGGCGCGCAACTCGCTTTTTCTTTTTCTTTTTTCCCTTTTTTCTTTCACTTTTTTTTTTCTTCCCTCCTAGCAAAGCTGACAGCAGCAGCGCTAAAATGTGGCTTCACGTGCCTGGCCTGAGAGCACTCTAACTGACTCCATGGTCAGCTTTTCCTCTGAGCAGCCTTTCCTAGAGTTTCTGATTTACAGCCCCCTCTAGGCTCAGAGTTTATAGCTTAACAATTAAGAGGTAATGATTTGATCTCAAGGAACCCTCATGAATTACTTTCTCTCAGCTGCACTAGGACGTGTGAAGGAGATTTTTGCCAATCTGCGTTGCTGCTTTGTTCCTCTCACTCAAGAAAAGCTGTTGTTTTGCTGCCGAGGTCACAGGGTCTGACCTGACACTACCACTACAACTCTGGGGTTACTGGCAGATCTTGGTCTCCGTTGATAAGGCCATGAATAAATGAAGACAATCTTGTTTTCCCCTGTGATTTTAATATATGCATGGCGGGTTTTGAAAGCACACATCTGGTACCAGGGTTAACTCAAAATGTATGAGGCCTGAAAAGCCCCATCCTCCTAGATCCCTGCATGAAAACGTCCTCAAGCAGCTCTTTTCTCAACTCAAAATAACAGAATCTGGGGCATCCTTCTATTTGCCTAATGAATTGCTAACTTGTTCAAGGTGATCTTTTCAATGAGAAAAAGAGGAGGACTAGAAAACTCTTTCCTCTTGCCTTTCTCTTCCCCTTTCCTTTTTCCTTTTGAATATCAAATATTCAAGTATTATTCATAAGAACAAACCAATGTGTATTTGTGGTTTTGAGAAGCAGATTAACTTCATGATCTCATTTTTCTTCAGGATCCTGGCCTTCTTGAGTACAGAGGCTGAAAAGTTCTCATTTTAAAAGCAGGTACTTAACTGGTGTTATCCTCCTTGTTCAGGGGCCTTCTTTGCCACTCAGACTCCAAACTGTTCTGAGAGCAGAATCACCGGTTTCTGTAAAGGCAGGAGGAGCAGGAAGGTGCAAGGGGCTGTTGCGACCCCTGCTCTGGGGTCCGTGGGATGGGATTTCCAGCTGCAGAGCCCTGTGTACGCTCAGGTCCCAGTGCCACTTGCCTGCAGTGCAGCTGGGGCTGCTCCAAACTTGTGTGTGGCAGAACCCAATCTCCAAACAAGCCCCTCCAAAATGAAAATCATTCTTAAAGTGAAAACTTTCATACCCTATATAAATTAGCTTCCCATGACTTAACTAGCACCATGTAGGAAATCCGTCACACAAACTCTACAGGCACAGAGTCACATTTTCCAGGGAAATATATAACAGCTTTAATCATTCTCTCATTTTTATACTCTCCAGCCTCATGTACTAAATACTTTTCAAGAGATGAAGCTGGGCTGCTACAGGGAAACAGTTGCCTCCTCCATGCAATGTTGATGCATCCCAAAATGTTTCTATTTTATTCAGTGACAGAGGAAATGTTTCTGTTCAACATTTGTGTTTGATCATGCAATTAGAAATGATCCCAGCACATATGCATCCAGCAGACAAATGTTCTGCTTAATTTACTTACCATGTCCTTGACTGCTTGCTTTTGCAATCCTAAAATCTGTGTCCTGCTACAGCTACATTTTATTTTAAAAGAGAAAATTGTACACCAATGGAAAACACTTAAATGAAACTCCACCATCAAAATCTAATGCTGTGGTACTATATTGACACTTAAAGGGATCATCAGAAGAGTTCAGACACTTTTGATTTCCCCAGTAAACGTCTGCAATCCGAGTTAAAATGATGGATAGCAATACCAGGTTGTCAGCACCAAGGCAATCCTTTACTGAAGGGTGTAGGCCACTTTGAGAGCAAATTTCAAAACTAGCTGCTGACAGATGGGTTTGATTGTGATAAGCAGCTCAGAGCAAGGCTCTTTTCCAGCAGCACTGCGGGGATGCAGGGGATATCTCTGCACAGGCTCAGTCCTGAGCCCTCTCTGAGCTCCTTGCGTGGCCTGTCCCAGCCTTGCTACCCCCACCTTTCACCCCAGGTCTCCCTCTCCTCACCAGTGCAGTCCATTGGTGTGGCCCTCTTCCCCCACAAATTTGCAGCTCTCCTAGAAGCCCCCTCATATCTGCTCTGTCTCTTCCCTTTTCTGAGTCTTAATTAAGCCTCCTTCCACTCTTGGGCCTGGCTGGACTGGAGGGATCATAGCACAAGGGCTGAGCTGCTTTATTTTCATGGTTCAGCTCAGCCTAGCAATTTGAGGGAAATTTCACTCAAGCTCTTGGCTGTCTTATTGCATCTAGTGTATTAACATGGCTCGAAGCAAAACCCAGAGCACAAGGAAAAAAAAAACAATAGAATCTTAGGGGCCGCTAATGCATATGGATAAAAGGAATGTCAAGAGATGTCAAAAGGATCATTATTCTATATTCATTTTAGGATAGCAGCTGAGAACCTATTGCAATCAGCCTTTCAAATGGGACCTGAGGATCAGATGGACTGGGAATCGAGGCCCTGAAGCAATCGCTGGTCTCATGAAGTCTGACTGCTCTCAGTCGCAACAGCCACGCAGCTGCCTCCCCCCCACACCACTACCAGTTTCTATCACAAATTTGGCAGCCAAAAAAAGAGCAGGCAGAGCAATAATACAGCATGTGAGGACAGGAGGAAGGGTTGAGGGCATTGTCAGTGTCCTTGCTAGCACGGAACTTGTTAGAGGAAAATGCCAGAGGGTCTCAGAGAGCCTGTCTAATAGCCCCACAGACAGGCCATAGTCTCTGAGTTTGGGGAAAGCAGAGTCACAAGGAAACCAGTAGCCCCCTCTGGAGGGTGCAGCCTGGTAAAACAAAAAATCACTGAGGTTAGAAGGGCCCCCTGGAGATTGTCTAGTCCAACCCCCAGGCAGAGCATTTGCAGTTGGAGCAGGGTGCTCAGAACCTGCTCTAGCTGAGTCTGGAGCACCTCCAGCGGAGCTTGTTTCAGTGCCTCACCACCCTCGTGCCCAACAAATACTAAAATAGATAGGATTCTTGAGAAAACGCAACATGTACAACCTCCCTGCCCCAATGTGCAGATCCCCAGAGGGGCCTTATCCCAGAACACGTCTCCTCAAGCTCATTCTGTAGTTGAAAATAAAAGCAAGCAGAAGGCAATGTAGAGGCGCAGAGGCTGCCTGGATGTGAGGCAGCTGACAACTGGACGCCCGTGGTAGCAGCGGGGCAGCCCAGCGCACCGGCCGCGCGGCCTCAACCGCAGGCCTCAACCGCGGGCGCTTGCCGCCAGAGGGCCGCATTAGCGCGCGCTTGTCTGCGCCACCACCCACCTTATCTTCATCACTACTGTGGGCTTACTAACGAAAGTATGACTTGCTCCCCAGAATTTCATGAATCTTCCCTGGGACAAAGTAGTCCAAGAAATACATTCCTGAATAAAACAACACTTGCGACGTTGTGAGACCAGATGAGAAAAGCACCAAGAAATAAAAGGAGGGGAAAGAACAGATAGGAAAACCAACTTTCAAGTCCCTTCCAAAAGTCAGAATTTGTACTATCTAGCACAGTTTTCTGCTATGGAGAAGGACAGTAACTGGGAAGCAAAAGAAAAAAGTGGTTTCACTGGTTAATGATGTGCAAATGGACTACACATTTCTTTCGTAAGTTGCTGTCTTTATGAATGCAGTGAACTGTGCATAGCAATGGATTTCTCTTGCGGATCTTTAAAACTTGTAACAAATGATTGTCTGATTATAAAATTCTCTGTAAATAGCACTTTGAAACTTTTCCAGCAGACTTCTCCACTCTCTGTTGGCTCTTTACCTTCAGTGCAGAAATGTACATCACATTTATAGCAAAGTCAGGCTCTCCACAGGTTCTCTAACGTGTTACGAAAAGCCAAATATTTATGTTTGTGCAAAATAAACAAAGCATTTCCTGAATTTGTATTTACTTACAGACATGAAAGCGTGCACTGCCTAGCTTTCCAGACTGATTTCTGTTCTTTATGGACAAATCAGCCTCCATATCAGCATAAATATCCCACCATTATTACTATATATTTTTTTCTCTTTGGGGTCTTTTGTTGGTTTTGTATTTCTGGACATGTAACACTCATTTGGTAAATGCAACTCTGTCTCCCCACTTTCTACTTATCCAGTTGCCCTACTCTGAGCATAACAGATATGGATGAACTTAGTGAATCTGTTCTTGACTGCACACAAAAACTTCAAACAGCAAGGGAGGGGAAAGGATAGTTTTAATTTGCTGCTGAAAATATAGTGAACAATGTGATACACTGGGCCTTTGGGACAGAAATAAGTAATGAAGATAAAGATAGTGAATTCCTGAAACAAGACTTCATAGGAAAAGCCTGAGAAAAAGGCTACAAGTTGGACTCTGTGCCGTTATATCCCAGGCAATACATTTTATATGGCATACGTCATGCACAGTAAAAAGCTTCATTTAGTAGGCTGTGCTGACAACGGGCTTTGTTCACCTTTGTTCTTATTTAAAACAGGTTGTTCCATGCAGCTGCTAAAAACACATACACACTCTCTTTGCAGCATGAAAATTGCATTACGTTTTGTTTTTGATGCTTTTATGGAATCATGATTCAAAATTTTAGCTACAGCATTTCTGACTGATTTTCCTTTCTACTATCTTTTTTCTGATAGTGCACAGCAGTTGTGTACATGATCTTGGAAACCTCATTATCTCCAGGATTACCAACCTAATTCTAATTAAGCAACAGAACAAAATTAACTGCAAATCATAGAGAAATGCAGAAATGCACAATAAGTTGTATCACTCATTTTTTTTCTCCTTACGACTGGCAAAAGCTGTATTAGTATGAGTCCATGAAGCAATCGTAATTACAGCTGAAACAGGACCCATATACACAGCTTGTACCAGGTATGGGGCATCTTCTATTCCATAGTATGTTTTGATCTTGCTTTTGTGACTGAGCAGCATCAGTTTGACCAAAGCGTCTCTGGCAGACGCCTTGGGCTTCAGGGAACTGCCCCACTGCAGAGTGGTTCCTTTGCTGCCCCGTATAGACCTGCCCTTCTCAGCACTAGCTTTCACACATCCAGGTTTTAGCAGAGCATCCCACTTATGTTGTGCTCCTTGTTTTTCCCACCACCTTGTTCCTCTAAGTTTTCTCTCTTGATGTTTATGTTATTAATGCAGAAAAAAAAATATATGGTGGAAGCAAGTGTGAGGCTTTGACAGCAGGGACACCTGTGCCTGTGCTCAGCTTACCAAAAGAGAGATGTTTAGTCTCTTGGTAGGATTTTCACCTCTTTTTCTCGAGCTGGATCAGGGTGGCAGCAGCTTCATCATTCTCATGGGAAATCTCATGGGAATGAGATTTTTCTTCGGGAAACCTGGGTGATGGAGGACTTTTAAGACTAGAAGTGAGAGGATGACATGTAAAGACCGGGCATGCAGAATGAGGCTGGCTTATTTCAGAGACCTTCCTGATGAGAACACTACTCAACTCACATAGACCCGGTTACCTCTCTGCAGCATTCTGCAGGAGCTGGTTCTGCTCCTTCACACAGCATCCTCTTTCTCTTCAAAAATGTCCTCTCTCAAACCTCCCATTTTAAAGCAATTCCGCTTTTACTCTAAATAAGACAAATCTCAGAGTCCTTTAAATATCTCTTAACCACCCACCAGTGCTTTAAAAATGGCTCTTTCTAGCCTGTTCCTGTACAAACCTTGGTACAGTACATCCCCAAGTGCTCCTGCAATACCCATCTGAAGAAACGATGGTAGTTACCATAAGAAGAAAGAATAACATTAATAATGTTTTATTACACTGATTTTATTATGACTGATTTTCACTCATGTGTTGCTTTTATTATGCTGACAGCTCTGGCTCTCTCTCTCCTTCTGCTGCCTCCCACTCATCCAGCTCCCCTGAAGGCAGGGGTATAGAACAGAAATTCTTGATCTATAAATAAGGGTCACATTTTTAATAGGGAAAATAAGTACTCATAAAGCCACTCATGAGAAACTGTGGTGAATTTTCCCTCACTGAAAACCAAAAATGAAAGCAGAAGTAGTTTATTTCCCTTCAAGTACCTTTTCATTCAAACACGTTTTGTAAAGTCCCACTGCTGTGCTATGCTCCCTCAGACAACAAGATCAGTACAATACCTTCTGCTTTGTTTTTGCTATATCATTCTTTGTATGTCTTCTTCTGCCCGCAAATTGGTCTCTTTTCTGTCTTTCTCTCGTCACCACTTTTCCTCCCTCTGCCATCCACTTGCTCAGGCTCTACCTGACCTGCCTCTCCTCTGTTTCTTGTTCTTGCCCTTTCAATCTCAGGGTCTGTTCTTGCCATGCTAGTTTAAATCCTGCTATCTTTTCTATACTTCCTTTTCTTGTGTGCTTCTCACCTGGCCCTTTCTCAACACCATGTGGTCCCCCAACTCATTGGGACTACTTGAGTACTTCACCTAAAACTAAATGTTGTCCACATCACTGCTTCCCGTTTTATGCAGTAGTGAAAAAACTGTGTTCGATTGAGTGAATAAAGCTAGTTCGAGTGAATAAAGCTAGTAGGGAGTAAAAATGAGAGAAACAAGCTCTAAAAGAATTGCTGCTTTATTTTAGCATTGAACAACCTCAGTGATGGTGGCTCCAGCTAACACATATATCTCTTCTTGTGTTGATGGGGTCACCAATGCAAAGTCTCAGATGTGGAAGAAGTGTTTTCACAGAAAAAGGAGTGAAGAGGTTTAAAATCTGAATTTAGGAACTAGCATAATTTAGCAGAGCGAGCTAGTCCAGTGTGGAATTGCTCACACAGCTGTACGGCCACAGTGCAGCTGCAGAGCAAGAGTCTGCCCCAGGTGGAATCAATATGGAGACTCCATCATCTTCAATGTAGGATCTCAGATTTTCTTTGAGAAACTATTTTCCCACTGTTTTATATTACATTTTATCACTTCAGTCACAGATGGGCATAAGCATAAAATAATACTCACCTATAAAAACAGAGAAAAATAAATCCTCTCATGAAGATGCCTTCCTGATTTTTAAGCATGACCCCTTGTGAGCACCATGCTCACTGATTTAGCAAATAATGAGTCCTCAGTAAAAATTCAAATGCTGTGCAAGAGCAGTCAGCTGCTGCTTTTATGACCTAGTGTGAGACTGATAGATTTTAACAACGCCAGGGCTGAGTAACCCTGGCTGTCACCACATCCTGATGTGCCACGTCCCAACTGCCAGGCTGAAGAGCTATGAAGGTTTTCCACTGACATTCATGTCAGGACGCTTGGATTTCGCTGTGGACACAAAGGAGTACACACCTGCCCACCACATCAGTCTCTCAACTTCACCTTTGCTAGTGCTTAATGCCCATTTGATTTGGAGGTGCAGAATATATTTGAAAAAGAAAAACTCTTACACATACACAAAGCTTTTTTACTACCACATAGCTAACTAAAACAGCTGTCAGGAATTTATTAGGTTTGCTGCCAGTATTAGAAGATTTGTCTCCAATGAGAGGCAATTAGAAGAAAAAAATGTCCTTACTGCACACCTCACAGTGCTTACTCAGAGGCTAGACTCCTCAGAGAGCTTTAAACTGGCTATTTTAACCTTTTCTTGGTTAAAGCAAGGTTCTCCCCAAGAAGCATATAGATTTCTAGAAGGCAAAAAATAGGCATTTTAAAGAGAGAGAGATGAAAAAACTCTCACATATAAATCTGAAAGCTCATAGGCACTTGATTTTTGGCCAGATCTGTATTTTGGTTACCCACACTTGGAAATCCCATCATCTCAACTGAATGGAATGTCATTCTCCATCTGAAGTCCTCTGCTACTCATAAAATATTTGTCTTTACACTCAGAACCTGGGGGACAGAGAAGACCCACTGAAAACAGGCTTCACACAAAGATGGGAGCTGCAGGTGTCTCCCCTCGAGTGGAAGATTTGCCAGGGTGGCTGCCTTTTCTGCCAAAGCCTGGTAGTTAGATTGCTTGCCCAGAAAATGGAATATCTGAATTGATTTCTCTCCTCAGTCTGAAATATTTCTAACTTGTACTGCCATTTCCCAGAAGATCCAGCCGAGTCTAGCCCAGTAGATCGAACTGATCCTGCTGAGTGGAGGGAGAAAGGAAGGGATGGGGAAGACTAATGTACCCAAATGGAGAGGAAGGAAAGAGAAATCTGACTTCACAGTATGGTGTCAGGGAATTGCCCTGGTAAGAAGAGAGGTCATATTTCAGTCCCTGCTCTCAGGACTCTTCTATGTTTTATACTGAAGAGCTACTGGATTAAAAAAAATACAGATAAACTCGGGAGTCTGGATCCCCAGAGTCCCAGCCCCCATGACAAGCTGTGGATTCACACTTCCCCGCCGCTGGAGCTTTACATCAGTGACCATGCAATAGAGCAGTTTAACAGTGGGGTGTAAGGTGACCTTACCCAGGTCCTCCTTAACCAACTCCCTTGGCCAAAGTCTGTCTTAAAACCATGCAGTAAGTGACACAGTGGCAGAAGACAAAAAGAGAGCTGGAGGAGCACAATTATGGTATTTTCTACCGTGCCGCCTCTTACTGAGCTGACATCCTGTGGCTGGTGTGAGGCTGATGTAAGTGTGAACTAGAAGCTGCTGTTCTTCACTCCACTTGCCTTAAGATTTCTTTCCACTATTCCCGTGTTTCCCTCTGAATCACTGCAGGGCCCACACATCCAGGTGCAAATCTCTTCTCATCATGTATGTAGTTGTCATCTGTTGAATTCCCCTGAGTGTGCGAGCTTACAAATTGCTGTCTTTTTCAAAATGCTACCATGACCTAAGTGCAAATGGTGCCTCACACACAAAGAGAAGGAAATCGGATTCAAAGAGCTTATAGCCTTATTAGCAGAATCAATAGGCAATGCTAAACAAAAATATTTCAAAATGCAAAGACATTATTTGGCTATATATAACTTTTATCTGAATTTCTATTTACTATAACAATCACTTCTGACTATATTATTTAAGAAAAAAAATCATAAAGGAATTATGAATTTTTTGATGATTAATTTGCTAGACAGCAAACTTCTGTTCAGAAACACTGTTCTTCTGAAACAACTTTATATAATACATTTAGATAAGTATATTTACACACTTGTGCATGCACACACATACACTCACTCACACATTTACATGCTTCGAGTTCCTACTTGTGATTCTCATTAATCCCATCAGTCACGAATAGCTCCATTGACTTCAAAGGAATTGCACTGCTGCCAGCTTTGCATTCAGGAATACAGATGCAGGTTGTAGCTGTTTTCTAAGACCAGAAGAATCTGGATGCACAGAGCTCAGCATGCTAATGAGGAGCACAAAGCTATAGTGCCTGCCAGCCAAAGCAAGTTGTACCAATGACATTTGGTCTATCTGATAGGGACATGAGCCAGTCAAATCAGGACGTACTCTTCTTTATCACCGAATTAGCGATGCACATAAAGCGCAAGCTAGGGACAGAGCTACAGAGCTGCAAGTGGCAATGCTCTAATCTCAGCTCTGCCAGCCCAGCTTTTACTGGTGGGGACAATATTTTGCCCCTACCATTTTGGAAACTGATGTTGTATCCTATCTTGTAATTTGAAAATGAAAAAAAATGTCAATATCTATGTCCATTTTAGTACAAGTTAAATCACCTAGGTAAAGGCTTATGTTTAAGTGGATGCTCTTGCACAGTATTTATTTTCAAAGCAGCATTTAAAATGGAACTGCATAGGAACTTTCATTGTGTGATACATATACTTGTCACCAAGTGATATTTTTCACTTATGACGATTGCTATCATCAGAAGAGCAGTGCTGTCACTCTGCTATAGGTCTTCCATTTTCTGCTTGTCTTTCTTCATCTTTTCTCATTATAGCACTTGTTACATTACTATTAATCACTTCCTAGACTATGCAAGTGGAGAAGTGAGTTATGTGAATAACCAAATTTTCAATTCCATAGCTGAATCAAAAATTCAATAAGTAATTATCAAAGAAAAAACCCTTTACTTTTCTCTCATCCAAGTGAAAGAAAAAGTTGCATGTGGCCTTCAGTGAAACATTTTTTCATCTTGAACAGGCCATTTGATTTCTGTGTCTGTCATTTTGGGGCCAGGCCCTTCTCTGTGGTGGCCACTGACAGGACCATGGAACTATAGAACCATGGAATCATTAAGGTTGGAAAGGACCTGTAGAGATCATCTAGCCCAACCCCCATGCCACAAGGGGTAATGGGTGTAAGTTGAAACGTAGGAAGTTTAATCTCCATATGAGGAAGAACTTCTTTCCTGTGAGGGTGACAGAGCCCTGGAACAGGCTGCCCAGAGAGGCTGTGGAGTCTCCTTCTCTGGACATCTTCCAAACCCGTCTGGATGCCGCCCTGTGCCATGTGCTCTAGGTGTCCCCGTGGGAGCAGGGGAGTTGGACTAGATGATCTCTACAGGTCCCTTCCAACCTCAACTATTCTGTGATGCTGTGATTTTAAGAAAAAGAGCAGACAAGGATGACCAGATGTCGGCACCACTCACCAAAGCAGTAAGTTGAAAATTCACCTTTTGGAACATTCTTCCAGGACATGGTGAGACCTGGTCAGTGAATTCCCATGTCAAGGGGAATTTAAAACTGTGAGGCACTGAACTACAAAAACAATTTTACTCTTTTGGTGAAAAGACCTCAAAAATTATGTTAGAGGTTTTTTAAATGGATGAATTTTACTGCAGAAGTGTAGGACCAGACTCCCTGCAAGAGAATGAACAAGGGCAATAGGGTGGCTTCTTCAGAAATGAAGATCCCATAAGTTAAAGGAAGAATTGAAGGTCTCCCACACTGCAGGTGAATGGTGTATTCACAAGGTTATGTGGTATATGTTTTTATCAAGCTGGTCTTGTGGTTAGAGCCATAAGATTTTCTTAGATGATATTTATAATATCACCTGAAATGTCATTTTTAATGATTTTTTTTTAAATGGACCAAACAGTAACTATGGCAACCCAGTAACTATGGCAACACAACATTATAATCATAGGTGCTTTATAAATATGACCTGAATTATACATGTCGCATTTCATGTTCCTTTCCTCTTACATTTGCACGAGATTTGGCAGATTTTATGAGAATATTTGGTATGAGATTTTGAAACCCTGGGGTTTTCCATTCTGCCTTAGGATTTTTCCATATATTAGTCTTAAAAAGAACCAAAACCAGAAATGATACAAATATAAATTATTGCTATTCTCTACTGCTACTGCCATTCCTATTGTTTCCCAGCTACTATTTGTCAGCATTGTCCAGAAGTCCGGAATGGTGCTACTCACTCACAAGACCTGGTACTCAAATTCAAAAGTAGAAAGGATTTCTGCCAAAGAGATCTTATGGTCTACACGGATATGAGAATATAAGAGGAGCTATACTGCATGGGACTAAGGCTGATTCAGTCCAATATCCTGTCTTTGATTATGGCTAGGGAAACAATACATGAAACTGCACAAAACAAGTGGTCCTGCCCATGTCTTTGGTTCTCCCTGACAGCCTCCGCAGCTAAGGGCAGGGACTTCCTTTCAAGCATTTGGCTTTAATTCACAGCAGAGGATCCAACCTTTAAAAATTATCTGGTGCTGTTCAAAATCCATGCTTTGATGCAGAAAAAACAGGAACACAGAGAAGGAATCAGTGGCATAAACAGGCAAAATGGCTTGTTCCTGTTGACCCAACAGCAGACTTGTTCCCAGAATTTTGGTGGAACCAGCCAGTTCCACTGAAACTTGTTTCTAGTCTTTCTAAGAAAGAAACTTCTTGGGTGTAACTCAGGTATGACCTTTTATGGCCCAACCTAACAGTCTGGAACAACACAGAAAGTTACTCAGTTATGCAAAACCTAGAGATCCAATTGGATCCATTTTTACCCCACTTTTCTTCCTACTACCACCTCCATTCTGCTGCAACCCTGATTTATATTTTACCATCTCAGGAAATTTCTCATAGTTAGAAGGAGCAGATCTCTAAGGAGCAGGCCTCTGGGCCCCTAGCAGAAATGACAAGGGATGTATAAAATGATAGAAAAATCATCATATCTTCCTTGAGTTAGCTTCTATGCAGGCTCACTAAGTCAAAATAACACCCCAAATCAGATGGAATCCTGAGTTTCTTCCCACATGTCAGTGAAAATCATGTGACCACATAGAATAGGTCGATTTTTGTAGGGCATTAATCAAACAGGTACATCATAATAATACTTCATTAATCATT
>NW_010580519.1:232119-282262 GCF_000705375.1 Tinamus guttatus
CTTTAATGGAGCAATGAACTGATATTTATTTCAGTAGTATGATAATTCTGAAATATGCTAACACCATGTTAATGTTTTAATGTTAAGATTGTTACCTATTGCACCCTGAACAGAGTTTGAGTTCGTGAGTAGATTTTAAATGAAGTAATTTATTCCCCTGTTTGACCCTGGAAGCATTTAAATTGATGATTCTAGCAAGCAAACTTGCTAGGAATAATGAACGACATGTATTTCTGTATAGTAATTCTCTCTCAGGGGCTGTGTTTCTGATGCCTACTTAGGAATAATTTTGGAAGAATAGCTGAAACAACACATGATGCCATTTTATATAATCCCAGAAATGACTGAAAGACTGGACAGTTTTGAAGACTATCCAAGTGTGAAGAGATGGATTTGGATTAGCCCCAGCTCACGGCCAGCATGACATTGTGTAAGACTTACAATACTTTCATAATGTTTCTCCACTGTTAGATGTGGCTGTTCGTTCTTTCATTTTTAAATTACCTCTGGAGCAGTTTTGTTGGAACTTGGGATCAGATTCATTAGCTAAAACATAAACTTTGGGCAGGGAACATTTACTGCCTTGCAGTCAGCTAGAATTGTAAAACAGGGCCCATAAAATGGATGACCTTCAGATTTACCTAACTGTTCAGAAATGGTATTTGTCACTGCCAGTTTTTTTTTTTTTCATTTATTTCTTTTAATAGACTGCCACAGAATTTGTGATCTGTGATCCTAAGAATACATCACATCAACAAAGAATGAAAACAGTGTTTCCAACCTACATAGATAGCATGTTGCCCTAAAAGAAAAGAATAAAAACTGTGTAATATTTATAATCTGTTGTCCTTGTCTTTTACATTAGAAGATTAAAAGTTCAGAAATGGAATTACTGAAAAGTAGAGAATGATGCAGTGCTTTCTTATGGGCAGTAATATGTGGTAGGATGAGTAACTACTGCAGGCAATGGTGAATTCCCACAGTCCCACTGAGCTGGCTTTTCTTTTTCGGCAGGGGGTCACAATTTGGAAACCAGGACAGAGAAATGAACAGCAAAAGTGAAGACTAAAAGTGAAAGTACAAATATGGCTGAGAAGTCCCAAAGCAAAAAAAAAAAAAAAAAGCAAATGTTTTTGTAAAGAAGCTTAATTTCCAGAGTTTCAGGGAAGCACAGCAAATTACATAATTACAGGACAAATCTGTGCCCTAGGTTTACACTGCACACTTCACCCCAATATCTCTGTATGGAGCTATTCTCACCACATAATTTGTCTTTAAGCTGGTCAACTACAGATCTATTAGCCCTGAATACCTCATAGTTGTGGATAGATGTTTCTCTAAACAAGTTATTGCTGGACGGCTACTGTGCCACCTTCTCTTTCTTCCAGTTTCTTTATTTGACAGACTCAATAAAACAACAACAACAAAAATAAATAAAAAAGAGAAAATGCAGACTGGAAAGGTAACACAGACAAAATCTCTACCCTATATCACACTCCAGCCCCTACATTTGCTTAGATACCTTAAAAAAAGAGAAACAAATGAAAGCACTTCCCAAGGAAAGGCTTGATGCTGCCGTCTCGTGGGAAAAGGGAGAAGGGAAGCTTTGCTAATAAAAGCAGAAAAGAAAAAAAAAGGGGGGGGGTTTAAACTGCTAGCTTCAGTTCTCCCAATTTTCATTTCAAGCTGTCTCTGCGCTTTATTGCCTGCAGACCAGTTTCCTTTGCAGGTGATGCGGGCCCAAAATTACATCACCAGCAGAGCAGCCAAGAGCATCTCGGTGCCAGGATGACTGCAGCCGGGAGGAATGTATTATCACAGAGCGCTGAGGACCTCGCCAGTGCATTCCTTGCTGGGGGTGCCGTGCTGGGGGAGGCGCCGAGGAGACAATTTTACACCAAGTCTGAAAGTAAACTTGGTAGGAGGGGGTCACAGTCCTGAAGTCTCCTCTAAGAAGATCTAATTATGGCCTTGTACTTCAAAAAGAGGGCTTAACTAAAACCAGATTTTGGCGGACACTGCTTAGAAAGCACAGAATGAATCCCCAGCCCTGCCTTTGAGGAAAATGAGAAATGCTTCAGTGCACTGGGGACACTGGCACTTTGGTTGCAGAGAATAATTTGCAGCTACAGCAGGAGAAGCAAGAACCAATTTAAAATCTTCAGAACTTCAATGAAGTCTTACGTGAAAGTGTTACTGTGCATAATATTAATATGGACAATACTTAGATGCCAGGTGTGTATTTACTGACGTGTGGTGTGGTGAAACAATCTCAGCAGTCTTAAGGACTGTGCTGGAAATGATCAAATTACTCACAAAGCAGTGGCACAGATTGCCCTTAACAAGCTCAAATAAACTCTTTCTGCCACATTGCAGCATGTAGTCCACAAACAATGTCCCAGGCATGTGAAGGAAACTCCCTCCTCCTCCCATTTTCAGCAGCTTTCAGGCTATTTCTGCTATTCTCCTGCAGATGAGGCTCAGTGGTCCTCGCCACAAAACTGTTTCTGAAGCATAAAACCAATGGGAGCTTCCCAGTGCTTTTTAAATAGAAGCAAAATACGCTGTTAACAAAGTGGGTTAAAAGAAGAGTACAAGACAAATTGTTCAAAGATTAGAATCTCTAAAAATTTCATGATTTTAAATGTCATCTTTCAGGTCCATCAAGAGCTCAAAGAAAACTGAGGTTGCACAGACCTCTCCCCAGTGACACTGGGAGAAAGGGGTCCTGCTGATTCAATAGAAAGTACAGTTGCTTCCTAAGATTTCTCTTTATTGCTCCTACAACAGCTTCCTAAAGAAGACTGAGGGCTGGGACTAGGCAAAACAAAGAATAACCAAGGACCGTGTTATGCTAATCCTTCCAGTCCAGGGGACATTTTGGGGGGTACAAAAGGGTGATTAACTGTGTTAGCTACAGCTAAACTGGTAACAAACAAAATGCTGCAAGTTCCCAATAGTGTGGCTAGAAACCAGAAGGGTGCCTGTGTCGAGAGGTCTAACTTCATCATTGCAGCTGCAGTCTCATTGCATGCTCTTAGATGCCATTTCCAGCCCAGCTATCACTGCAGCTCCACACAGACCTCTTATTCTCCAGATGCCAAACTAGAGCCTCCTTCTCCCTCTGCTCACACCAGTGGTCTCGGAGGGGAGCCTGGAGCCTCTAGCTCTTCTCCTTATTCTGGAGCCGGATCAAGGGCTTGCAGGGAGACATCTGCTTTTGCCTTCCCAGGGTGGGGGGCAGATAAGGTGCCAAAGGCGGCACATTGCACTTGTCATCTACTGGGCTTCTCTGCTACTGTGCAAAGGGCCACAGATGGAAAAAGGGGTTGGCCGTGCCCTTTTGTGGATATAGGAAAGAGGCTGGCCCAAAACCCTTTCTGCACACAGAGTGCATCTCCAGAAGAGCTTCCCCATGCAGACCGGCCACAGGGAGGTGCAGGCAAGTCATTTTTCCCTCTCCAGTCTGGAGGAATGTAGGCAGCTGCTAGATTGCCTTCCCAAAGCCATGTGTGCAAACGGGCTCCATTAAACCCAGCACGTCCAATTAGAGCCATGGGAGAAGGTAACAAAAATGCAAAAAGAAAGACGGTTAATGTTCACAAGAGAGGATGAGCAATGGAGGACAGAGAGGAGCACTGAAAGAGACACTGATGGTACAGAAATAGTGGTTGATGAAGGTTGCATGTGGAAAAGGAGCATATTGACCCAAAAATAAGAAATAGAAGATACTATCATAAACTTTCAAAACAGTCCCAGCTTTATCATAGCATACTCTAGGGAAATGTGCAGATTTGCCAGCATGTCTGTAGAAGCACCTTTTACTAAAACAACCAGATTTCTTTCAATTCCCTCTGGCAAAGTGCTGTCATCTTTTCTGTAACATCTGGATTTTTTCTGCAACTGTCTTGCACAAATCTGGGAGAGCCAACATCAACAGTCAAGCCCTTCGGTGACTGCTGCTTGCTCTCTTTACCTCTCCTAGCTGTCTGTTTTGTATAGTCCTATGTTAAGTTTTCTCTTTTTCATATGTTTTGTGCCTAACTATTCTTGACAAGTCATGCATTTCTGTTACTTCTTCCTCTCTCTGTGAGGTTGGCCTAATAATCAGCCCCTCACAGAGATTGTTAACTTTTGCATTATGTTGCTGTGGATGGATTAGAGCTAAAGTATGAAAGTATATGCAAATATACTTTCAAATATACTCTTCTATATATATGCATATATAGTAGATGGATACTAGAAAGATGTTAGAACCAAGAGATATTCTCTGCCCCTTTTTATCTTGTTCAAACAGGACAAACAGGACATCTGCAAAAGCAGATATAGCCTGTAAAGGTTGGTGTGGCCAATATGGGTTATGAAAGATTAGTAAAATTCTGCGAGGATAGGAATTGTGGCATAGCACTGCTTTTGTTGTACCAGACTGCTGTGAAACGGCCCCTCCACAGGACCCGTCTTCCTCCAGCTCACCCTGTCTCATTAACATTATAACTGTGAGCTTAACAGAGCGACTGATGGGCAAGGTTCACTTCACTGTCCCTTTTGTTTTTCACAGAGACTACATGTCTGTCCAGCTCTTAGCAAAGTAAGCCTCAGGCTTCAAAGCATGACATTAAAGCAAATTATATATGTAATGATACTTGTAAAATAGGAATGCTTAGGCAGAACCCTAAGAAATGCCCTTGGGCAGGCCAGCTCTCTGTCCTAATATGCAGATTGAGTGTAATTTTCTGTATATTTTAGCTTATTGCAATTGAGTCTTTCTAGTAAAAACTTCATCTTTTGACAAAAATCACTTGCTGATTGCCACTATGGGGCTTTCCTGTCAAGTCATCCCATCACCTTCTCTCTTCAGGTGATACTACTTCCATGCTTGATACCTACAAGGTGTCAAGCAGCCATATGCAGCCTTAGCTTTCTGTGCACTCAGAAAACAAAAATGGTGAATTTAGATAATTTATACTAAACTAATAAATATTTTCCACCCCATCCTGATTTTGCTAATCTGCTGCATAAGTAATCTGGGAGGAACATGCTGAACAGGGTGGGACCTACATTCCTGATTTTCCAAGTTCAGTCACATGCCATGTTCCCTCTCTTTGGTCATTGTTAGGCTTGAAATTATTTTTTTCATTAGTGCCTTTGACAAACAAAGTGGATTAAATAGCAAACATCAGGTTTCTCTTTTTACTCAACATAAATCAAAAGGACTTCAGCAGTATAATTATTCCCCTGCAGCTACCAGCACAGAGGCACTGGTGACTAGAGCTAATGGATTTGGTTGCTCTTAAAGGAACTGCTTTCAATAGAAGTCCAAACTCAAATTCTCCTTTTTTTATTGCTGTTTGTCCAAAAAATGTGGAGTGTAGGAAAACAGAACTTTAAAAGACACCACAGAGCATCAAGAACATGAGAGAATAGCCACAGAGATAGGACTTGGTATCTCAGTTTCACTAATGAGACAGAAGACTTTTTAGTCAATTCATTGAAAACAAATCATTCGGTTTATAATCCTGAGTTCCACTCATGAGCTGAGTTAGCATTATAAGAAGGCAGCAATTATCAATTAAAGAGAATGTGGTAGATAAATGTGAATGGTATTTTAATACAGCCTTTACTTGTGCAGCAGTTTGGTTGCCTGCATCTCCACACATATATTCAGCAGAGATTAAAACATGACAGCTAACAGAAGTGGATGTGAAAATATTCCTTACTTGGAAGTAAGACATACTTAATTTTTGGTTTTCTGTGAAGGCAAAAAAAAATGCTAAGATGCACAAGGCTTTTTTTTTTGTTTTTGTTGTTCTTTAAAGTTTGTCAATCAACACAGAAGAATAAAGAGCCAGAAAAACAGCAGACAGTAAATCAGGGAATACAGTCACTTTAGCTCTTGTGCTACCTACTCAAAGCTGGCTCTACAATAAGCTCAGGAAATTCAATGAACAATTTAACTCATTACTTTTTGCAAATGTCTGTCACTAGATAGTTCACTGGTTTCCTCAGAAGCATTCCTCCTTTGAATTTTTCTAAAGTACTTTTCTCAGAGTTTTTTATTTTTTATTTTTATTTTTTTTAAAATAATGATGATTTTGAGCAGTTTGGTGTGAGAATTAAATACTTGTTTTTGAGAAACTGGGATTGAGTGCTCTAAGTCAGGTGCTGTTTCTGTTCTATATTCTAGTGTGTGTTTTTTCTCATCCTATTTTGCTGGGATAAGCATGGCACCATCCTTCATGAAAAACAGTCTGTTGGGTTCACGTAGCTAGGTGTGCCAGGCCACAACTTACCAATGCAAATAACATCCGATCTCTCAAAAGCTGCTGGGAGATGAATCCCCAATGGGCATGAGCAAATCCAAACAAATTCATTTTTAAATTCAGGTACACACTGCAAGAGTATTTTATGCTATTCTTCCAGCTCTAGATGTGAACAGTAATGCACTAGCAATGTGAGCGACCTGACTTTTACAAATGGTTTACATGGGTTTAGTGGCACTTAAAGACAGAAAATCCTAGAACATGTCATTTCTGAACCAAACTTTGGTGGATATTGAAGATATCCTTTGCACTGGCTCAGGTACTCACCTCTCGCGTTCCTGTTCCAAGAGGTTGGTAAAGTCATCGCTCTTGTTCATGTAATCTGTATGTTTATGCTTCTCATTTTCTAGCTCATAAACTGTGCGGCGATGGCACTTTTCTGCCAAGAGGAGCTGTTCCAGCATGCGTCGATATGTCTCTTTCTGCTTTTCTTCAAGTCTGTCCAGCTGGATTGTAGAAAAGGAGAATAGACTGTTTTAAAGGTCTCCTTGCTTACTTCATCTGATTTATTAACCAACAGTGTTGTGCTTCACAAATGCAAGTTCCATAATTTTGTCTTGGGCTTTACATAAAGCAGTGCCTTGAAGGAAGAGGAATTGTCCTGTAAAAATAATGATTTCTTTGGGCAGTGTGTTTGCAATAAACATTTGCATAGTTCTCATACACAAAGCACAGGACTTTGCATAGTTTTAGGATAACAAATATCGCTGCAGTGCAGAATGTCTCCTGTGGTGACGTTCCGCACCCGCTCTCCTTATTTTATGGAGGAAAAGCTGTAGCTTGGCACCTCACAGTAGGAAGTAATAAGCCAATTAACCTGCAAAGTGCTCTGCAAATCCCGGGCAGGATACCTGCCCTCAGACCCTAGGGAAGCTGGAAGCAACTGAAGAGATGCAGAGGATTAGATGAAAAAAAGACTAGACCTTACTAGAAGTCTTTGATGTTTCATGCTGGACAACTGGAGCCTGAATTCAAGTACTTAAATGGGAACTTAAATACCTAAATGTGGAATTTTAGGGTGTAAGCTCAAGGTTGGAATTTGAACTATGCATCTGCAACGCAGTCATATCCCTAGGCCTGCTGAGATACAAAGTGTAACCTGTTTAGATTCAGCATGGATTCAGTTTTACATTCCCAGCTACAATTCATTACAAGCCTTAGGATTTTCCCCTCAGCCTAGAAAATAAATTCTTCTTGTTTTTATAAGTAATACTTCACTGTTTTCTCTTCTATTTCTTCATTAATTTACTACACCAGGTGTCTTTCAAACAATCACTACTGAGGACACACTAAAACCACCAGAGCTATTCCTGTAGTTCCTTTCACAGTTTCTTGGGAGAAGACAACGGAAACTCAGTTTCTCATTGCATTAACAGAGCCCACTCTGAATTAGATTGATTTATGACACTGTAAATTCAGTCAAAATCAATTTCTGATAATCTTGTCTTCCTAACTACTCATATGACACCGCTCTAGTAGGCCAAGAAAGTCAAAGAGCACTTATCAGTGCTCTGATTTACATTAGAGATTCAAGCCCACAACTGAGTGGAATTTATAAAACAGTAATGTGACACCAGAAGATTTTGTTCTTGCCTGGCTGCAGTAATCCTAAGTAGCATATGGGATTTTTACTGTTTAAGTTCAAACACAATGATATTGATTTTTAACCTGCATTTTGAGTGAACAAAAGTATTCAAATTTTCTTCATTTTCTTATCATTTGCACAGAAGTTGTATAATCCTCTTGTGTGCTTTGCACAAATGCAAAGTTGGCAGACTTTCACTTCTGATCAGGATTGCCCAATACAGACTTGCTGACATAAGTCAAGAACTTATTACCTCTGAAATTGGTTTCTCATAGACATCTTCTCCTATTGATTTTTCTTGAGCAAGGATGGCATCCCTGTGTAGCACTCGGAGCACATTCTCTGGAGCTGCAGATCCATAATGAGCTTCTAAAACTTCAGGTTTGGTTTTCTCTGTCTTCAGCATGTGGATCACATCCTCCCTTGCCTGTAAAAGAGTAAAGCAGTACAATAAGCCAACATGTGACCAACAGGGAAAACAGAGGCATTTGAGATGCACAGAATGCATATGCAAAAGTGAAATATATTAGAAGAATGTCAACCTGCTAATTCAACACTGGGAGATATCAGCATTATCCATGCAAAGCTGAATGAGATCCTTGTAGACATTAATCTGTCCCTGCCTGTCATTACATACAAGTCCTATGAGTTTTTATGTGAATTAGAATTAGAGCCAGGGAAGATACTGCTTTGTTCTCTTCTGTGTCCATGCAGTTCACTCACTGAGGTAGGTGCAAAGACGAGTAAAACAAGCAGCACAAGCGAGCTGAGTTAATATTTCTCAGCCTCAAGTCAAGCTTTTCTAGTTGTCCACTACGTAACTTTATGACTGCGCCCTCTCTTCTTCCGTAACATTTTAAACAACATTTCCTCGTTTTTCTTATGGTTGCTTAAAAAGAACCCCCAAAATGTTGTAGAAAACAGCTAACTACCATAGCTGGTGACAGTTACAATGAGGTTGAACAAATCTTTCCAAAAGCAGAAGACAGCCCTTAAGCCTTTAAGCTCCCAGCACATCTGGAAGCAGTGGTGCCCAAGCGGTTGGGGGGTGTGTGAATCTCCGTTTCTGGGATGGAGATCCCTGTAATTGCAGATGGCATAACCAGACGTCTGGGTCTGATGAGACTGCTCTGCAAAGCCACCTGCCCATAAATAAGCAGCATTTTAGAGACATACTACAGGCAAACACTTAATCTCGAGCTCTGTTTCCAATGGTATTTGCCAACATCTGTTAAACCATCTGTAAAATGAGGGAACGACACTTGCTTGTCCTTCAAGGAGGGCTTATAAGGCAGCAGGAGGGTTAGAACAAGTTATTGGTGGGGAAGGGGCAACTCCTGGGTTACCCTTGGGTTCCTGGAAGGGCTCTCACCCACCAGCCCAAAGGGGAGGAAGGCACAAAGGTTTGAACACTTTTTTTTTTTCTCTTGTCTCAACCTCTATGCACTTGGAAAGCTAATTAAGCACTAATGAAAGGTTCAGGTATTTTAGGAGAAAGTTCTCATAAATTCTGCCCTTATATAAGCAACATCTGTTTAGGATTTATGAACTGACCAAAGCTTGACACTTTTCCACAGGGTTGATAATAGCACTCTGCATTATCCCGATAGCAAATCTTCAATCTACACCACACGACAGAGGCACCACAGTCCTACAAAATCACCTGCTTTTAAAATGAGTAAGGAAATAATCTCAGGAAACATCAAAGATTCTTTCATCTTTTTTAAAATAAAGTATGAAAATAAAATGAAAAATGAGTTTGGGGCAAAGTCCATGCCATCCAATTGAAAACTAGCCAACTTATAAGTTATCTGTACTAGCTGATTCTGTACAACATTTTGTAACCTTAAGAGGAAGCTTTACACATATCTTTGTCTGCAAAATAGAAAATACAGTCTGGAATGGTATTTTTTTTTTTTTTTTTTGCATGAACTTGGGAAAGGTGCATCATTCATAGATGTCAAAACCACAAATGAATTATGTGAGTTAGTCCCAAAGCATGCCAAGAGAACCTGCACACCTCACTACATCACGTCCTGAGAATATGTCACTCTCAATTCAGGAAAAATGTTATTTTAGGGAAGTTTTAGACAGCTTCAAGAACATGCCATTTTTTATATCCCTCTACAAATAACAGTTATCTTAATGTCTTAGTTACTATGAGGCCAATGTTTCTATACTGAAGGAAAAGCCCCTTAAAAGTCTAATAAAATAGCATGGGAGTTTTTTTGATACTTAACAAAAATCACGGTTTTATGACTTGTTATCCTAAGCTCTTTAAGGAGGAGAACACTTGTTTTACTGAGCTATGCAATCAGGTTTCTTCTTCTGGGCCTCCAGGATCTTATTTTAAACCCCATTGTGCAGCAAGACTTCACTTATGCACATGCTTACTTTATTTCCAGCCTTGTTAGTCTTTAATGATCACAGATTGAAGTGGGGTATATGTAGCAGGAAGAAAGGAGAGTCACTGAAACCATGGCTCATTTGACCATTAGGGAAGGTTGCTGGAAGCTCTGGGTTTGGCTCCCCAGGGACTGCAGCAGGGCCTGAGCTGGAGGAGCTGGTGACGCTTCACGGAGGAGCGAGACCCCAAATGGGCAAGGAGGGGGTGTCCCACCTCGAGTCAGAGCTCTGAGGGGCGCCTTAATTGCTGCTTCGTCTTTAAAAGGTGGATCTGACTGCCCTCACTCCAGAAGACAGGCAAGATGCAGCGCGGCCTGTCGCATGGCGAGGTGCCTCCCGCCTTCCCGGGCTTGGCCCGCTCTTCGTATCATTATCTTTTCAAGGGTATCGGCTAATTCACCGAGTGCTCTGTTTCCATGGACTTATGATAACAGTTTGTGAAAAGCAAACTAACAAACAGACACTCCACATCAGGTTGCTAGGAAGCACTGGAGCGAGAAAGGGGCCTCCTGCTAATAATAAACTGAAGAGAAATTTGCTTTTATTTGGTCAGAGACAAGCCCAGGCATAGATGGATCCTGAAATGCATCTACCCGCTGGCAGAGCACATTCATGGGGACGGGGGCGACAGCGTAGCTTCCCGCCAGCCACAGGATTTACAAACTTCAGTGAGTCTCTCTGAAACCCCTTGGAGTACTTGCATAGGGAATATGCTGCAACAGTAGGCTTGTATAATTCATGATTTCATGTTTCCTTCAAATGACTAATTTTCCACTGTAACAAGTAGATGGGAATTGGCATGGAGACGTTTTCTTTCAATGCACTGTATAGTGAACAGCTATAATGATAGCTGAGATATGCTATATCTCAGGATACAGGCCATTTTCAGATAACAAGCCCAAATAAGCCTGTGGAAGAATTCTTGGGCTACATCAACACATTTGTGTAGAAAGAGTTACAAAAGGTGTTCCTTAGCTAAGGAAAAGGCACCATGCTGGCAAAGCCTTTCCACTGATGGACATCTGCTTTAGGTGTCTCCTTTGTCTCAAACTACAGTTCTGCTTAGCACAAAGCATATGCTAGAAGACAAACACGAGGAAGAGATTCCAAATGGGAAGTAAACTTGGATATAAATCACGGATTGAAGTTGTTAGCTGTTTCACTAGAAGAGCAATGGTGTTTTGGCACAGGAAAACTATCTCTGAATTCCCCTTCTTTTTCTGATGAGAGAGACTCTTCAGACATAAGATGACCATATATTGCATCTGCTTTGAACAAATGAAAATTATTTATGAAAAAGTCCAGAAGACTGCAGTCAGTTAGAGAAGCTCTTTAAAGTCAAGATATGGATTTTAAAATGCATATGCCTTTTCCCTTGTAGAAATTGTTGTGCCTTTTTAGTTTTTTTATTAACTTAAATAGACCTAGAGAAATTTCTAAGCTAAGCTTCTATCTGTAATATTCAGTTTGTTATTTCCTGGAAAATAAATCCACTTTTCTGCTAATACAGTGTCCTCAAATAACCGATCCTCTAAATAGTAGCGGTGATCAAGGCAGATTAATGAGCAGGTCACTCAGAAATACTCTCAAGGTGAAAAGCACAAGAGGACTGATACAGTGAAAGGTTTTCCCTACGTGTAAAGCCTGCTGAGGAGACTCCCTGTCAGTGGACCTGCCTTGACCATCTCTGCTGATAGAGGAATTGTAATGACCAACTGTATGTAAGCCTCATTTAGTGCTTATCAGAAGTGCCAGATTCTAACAGTTTGTGACCTTAGATCTCTAGTAGGTCCATGAGGGGCTGAAGATCCATCAAACCCTGCTGTCACATACAGCTTCCCACTATCTTCTTTCCACCTCCTCTAGGGACTAGTGAATAGTGCACTTACTTACTTAAAATGTGGGATCCAAGTTCCAGATTTTTTTCCACACAGAAAATACAAATTCACACTTTCCTCCTCTCAGGAGTGTGTTTTAACCACCCAGCTAGAAAGCTGCAGTGAGACCACTTTTTGCATGGCTACCATGAAAAAACCGTGAAATAATCACTTTGAGGCAGACTAAAGGTATATGGCTGTGCTCTAATATGCATCCAGTGAAATATTTAAATGCTATAGGAAGGATGTAAAGAGGTCTACGCATGGAACTGGAAACACTGAGAAAACAATAGCATGACTCTGCTGCTTGCACAAGGGGACTGGCAGCCTAGCAACCCAATTCCCACTCAATGGAAAGCCTGTTCCCCATGGCCAGCATCGGGACGTGCTTCCTCGCCGTGCCCTGCCCTGCCAAGTTACTACAGTCCGTGCTCTCCATTCCCACAGTCTTTGGCCTCTCCAGTGAGACTGCTAACAAAACTTAGCACCCAATAACGGGGCATTTTTGCAATAGCTCATTTGTCACCTGGGAAATGGACTGAGCTGATAAAACTTGTTTCATGGAAGGCATCTATTAAATTAGGAAAAAAATATAGGCGTATTCAGGATGGCCTGAATGGTTTCAAAGTAATTACTGTCAGACGAGAGCAAAATCCAAGTCAAGATCCTTTACCAGTACTTTACCTAAATTCTTCTCCTCGATTTTGTCTGTTCATAAGTTGGGTTCCTGCCAATTTGCAACACACAGTTCTCTAAACCATTTATCAGTAACTATTTCCCTTCATGGCTCCATGGTTGATTTAAAATATGTCTAATGACTTCACAGTGATCTAAATTCCTCAATATCATGATAAGACTCCTCTCAGTTAATAGAAACATGTTCTGAAAATTCAGGGCCATGAGTAGTGTTTATGGGAATACATTTATGCAATATTTGGAATTTCTGATATTTCCACCTTTTGAGTATTTCTTTTCTAATCTTCACAACACTTTGTCATGGCTACTCAAGAGGACTTAACGTTTATAAAGTCCTATTTTTCCTCTGCTTAATGGTAAGAAAATAGCTATTAAACCACAGATAGGGGCCTTTACTTATTACTTGTGTTATTTCACACAGCTCAGGTTATTAATAGTATAACAGCTGCTCCATACTGGATCAGAAACTAGATAAGGTCACAGGTTCTCCATGTAATGTTGTGATCTTACCAGTGGCCCATCTCCTAAATTCCAATAGACTTTGCAAACTTTTCACCTAGAGCTAACGAACATCATAATGGAGGCATCTTTCTAAAGGCGGCCGGGAGGATGTTCTCATCCTGCTTTCGGCACTATCCAAGGCATGCTCGTGCTCAGTCACAGCCAAGACAGGAATAAACTTGTTTCTGAACATTCCCACTTGAGGCCACAGAGGGTGATTATGGAGCGTTCATTTATATGAATTCAATGAAGACAACAGCTTCAGGCAGGGGTAGCCCAAAAATTGTCTGCAAAACTTTCCTGATGTTAATTCACAAGGATTTAGACTCAGTTACTTCCCTTCTTTTCTTACCTTAGAAGGAAACTTAAGCAATTAAAAGAAAAGCAAACTTTCTTCATTTTGTATCGTGATGCAATGTATAGAAAAAGTAATAAAAATTGCTC
This sequence comes from Tinamus guttatus, assembly GCF_000705375.1. The sequence continues at coordinate 245,949 of NW_010580519.1, forward strand.
CCGCCAGCTGGGATGATACATTTGTTAACAATGTGCTCGTCGACTGCAGCATCCCTATGGCTCCACAGTGCCTGGGTAGGAACTTGTTTCCAGGTGTATTGCACTTAGTGTATAGGGCATGCCTCAAAGCTGGAAAATCAGATGCCCTACCACATATTGTATCATCCAAAGTCCCTTTTTGCTAAAATCTTGAGAAATATTTTTTTCACCTACACAAGATATCTGAAGTAGCCTTATTTGTTTCAGTCACCTAATGATTCTAACCATACAAAATGTTGGCTAATGACATATAAATGTATTTTTCTGAGGGTAGAGACACTGTTTTTCATCTCACCTAAAATTCTTAACACTTGAAATTGTGGAGTTCACTTGATCTGATTTCTTTTAGCATTTCTGGTCACAAGCCTAGGTCAGTGGTTCTCATTGGAAATCAAAATATTACTTCAGTGACAGAAAGAGACTTTCAGTGTTTTTTACAGAAGTTTACTGAAATATATCAGGAAATGAACATGCCTTCTTGTGGCTCGGGAGATATGAAGCAGAATCATTCTCTCTTGTTCACACCATGCAAAACTTTCTGACCTTGTGCAGAGCCTTTGGAGCTATACAGTGTATTTCATTTTGTTATGAGTTATCCCACAGTGATAACACAGAAAGTCCTTCTAAAATCAATATGGAGGGAAAGGTACATGATAGACCAGATCATCTGCTGCATAAATCCTCTGAAGTGGCTCCAGAAGAATTACATCAGAGATTAATTTGGCCTCCTGTGTTTAAAAAACTCGGTGCTAAAGATTGCAGAGCTGGGGAGAAGCAGCACTGAGCAGTATATTACTTCTTGCAGCAAGCTTCGAAACAGATCAAATGAGCACTAGAAGACATCTGTCTGTTATTTCCTGCCCACACAGCTTTGTTCTGCTTTATTGCCAGAGAGCTCCATGGATGATGTCACTTTTCTCTGAAGAAAACAGGCCACCAGAGCCTTTCACTGACATAATTAATTATCTGTAGTCTGGGCCGTGGCCAGAAAATCCCCATGGCAAGGCCCCGAGAAGTATTAACTCCACACTGCTAGATGCTTTTCAGAATTATTAGGGACTGGGATATCATTTCTTGTCTTTCCACACTGGAAGAGAGCTTTGCTTGATGTTATCAAACCACGGGAAAGTTCCTGCAGCACAAGGAATTTCAGTGTCATGATCTCGATCAGCACGGAGACACCAACGTCAGAGGTCACTGACAGTTGTGTGCACAAGTCTGCATGTTGGAATAAGCTTTAGTGGCTTTAGGAATGCATCACAATGGCAAAACTCTCTGTTTCGGATGATACCATATCCAGTTATATAGATGTTGTTTTCTAGGCAGCTTTAACCATATAGTAACACTTTACAGATGGTGCGAAGCCTGGCAGAAAGCAGAGATGACAGATTGATACAAATAGCCAGCAGGAGAGGAAAGAACAACTGTAAAAAAAACCTTTTTGGACCCTTCGGCAGCAAGAATCATCAACGATGCTCAAAAAGGGTATTCACAGTTCAGGATCACTACGTAGCTAGATGTTGCAGTATGCAGCCCAAAAAAAATGGCAAAATTAACACAAGAACTTTAGTTTTCTTCTCTCACCAGCTGGCAGAGCACTAATCACCCCTGTTTTTGCAAGGGCACAGGTAACTCCTGGTTCTTCAAATCAGACACGGAAAACCTCAGTGATGAAGTCCCTTTTCTGCTTTATTCATGCTAAGGAAATGGTAAATGCCAGATTATTAGCTGCTACAGTGAAATGGAAAGTCATTAAAATTGTAGCACGTTTCACCTATATTAAGACATGTTTATATTGCTCAACTTCGGTAGTAAGGTGTTGTATTCCTTTTGTGAACAGCACTTATTTTATGATCTGTTACCATATGTTTCAGAAGAAAAAAAAAAGATAAATGATGAAAGGGTAATAGCAGAAAAAGCATTTTTCTCTCTTTCTTGTGTTACCATTTTCCCCTTAATATAACGGAAACAGTCCGGACCAAGACTCAAGAGATCCAGGTTCTGTTTTTAGACTCTTTCCAAATTCCAGTTCCCATTCTATAAAGGAAATAATACTTCCCAGAAATGCTGTGAGACTTAATTCATGATTACATACAAGATCCCCAGACCCTGGGATATACAGCATGAATACTACGGAAAATTATGGCATTGTGACATCAATATCATATTTTTTCTATTAATTTTCATCTATTCCTCAATTCCTCTATTTTCTTCAATTTCATGTGGTTTTACTTATTTCCAGACTATCATCCAATTTGTTGAAATACATGGAAAACTGAAAATGTACTCATTAGGATAATTTTATCTTTCATCTAAACCAGCTTCTCCAAACTGCTCTTTGAAAGTGCATCATTGATTGTATGAGGAAAGAAGCACTTGAAATTAGGTGCTCTGAACTGAACTTCAGTTACACACACACACAGACACACACATATATGTATATATATTTTAGCAGTGACCTAGCCTTCTTCTGGCAGGAATGAGCACGTGTCTAATGAGATGGAGCAAGAGACAAGCCGGTGCCACTGGGGCCCTAGCTGTCAAAATGATGAACTTGGAGGAAATCCTTTTGCCTCCTTTGCTGCTCTAGCATAACTCAGAGCAGGATACCAACAGACATGAGTGTGTATACATGTGTAATAAACTGTATACATAACTCGCTCTTGTCCAAGCGTTTTGTTGGCTTCAACAAGCTGATTTTGAAGGCTCTGTGCTCCACTGCTGTGCATTCAAGTTGCTGCTGATGGATGAATGTGTAAGAATACCAGGAGCGCATTACAGTGCTTACCAGTGCCTGCCCTCCTAGCCTGTTACTTGAACAGAGAAATAATCAGAGGGAGCAAGGGAAGTGAAGCCACATGGCTTTACTTGGATCCTCACATTGCATTCTGTAGCCCTCCAAAATGCCGTTTTGCCTGAGGTGCTGAGAATGCCTGAGCCAATATCTGTTGAATATTATTTTCACTTTAGACTCAACTGCATCAGTATTTCTGTTTCTAAGTTGTTTAAACAAAAAGGCAACAGCTACCTGGAAGCCACTATGTAACTGCACTTGGGTTAGTTAGTCAAAAACCCTCCCACTAATTTTGCTGGTATGGAAGAAATTACGCTAAAAAAAAAAAAGAAGAAGAAAAAAGCAATCATTTCCATGATAAGAAATACTTGCAAAATCCAAAAATCCAAACCACTTCTGTCTTAGAGAAGGACTATACTTAACAGTGTCTTGACATTTTGGGTGATAGTTGGGATTGCTCCTTTGTGTTCACAGACCTCAAATATAAATCACTGAGTTCATTTTATTTTGGACATAATGCAGAATGCTACACTTAAGCCAGCAATTTTGCAAAGATGTGGCAACATACAGGATGTTCAGTAGGGCCAGTAGTTTTCTTTGTGAAACCATTAACATTTTTCTCATTTAAATCAACCAATAGGTGGAGCCTTAAACCTTTAGAAACAAGACACTGTCTCAAATATTCATGTTCTCACAATTATTATATAAGCGTTTGTATTTGCTGTTATTAAAACTCATTTTTGGATTGGAAACAATCAGTTTTGCTCTCCAGAGGTTATCTGATGTTCTGCTGGAGAATGGGAGACACAAACTTAATAAACACACAACTAGGGCAGCAAAGTTAATAAAAACAGTCTCGGCTACAACTGAAATGTTAAATTAACAACCAGTGACTCAGAGTACTGGCCAGCGTTATGACACACAAGACATATGCTCATTGCAGGCTTTCCCAAGAATCCCAGATATTTTAAAGCCAAAGAACTCATGCATCTAACATTTACTGCAGGAGGGTCAGCCGCGTCCACAGAGAGAGCCTTCTTACAAGAACATGAGAAAGCTTTCAAGAACATGAGAACTTGCTCATTACCATTGCACTAAGATACAATTTCTATTAATTAAATAAATAATCAAATTATATCAGTTGATTAAAACAATTTGAAAAAGATTGCAACAGAGTATGGAATTAAAAAATACGATCCCAGTGGGAACAAGATCAAAACTTAAATTTTATCTGAGGCTGTACTTAATGTTCCTTTCTGAAGAGGACACTACAATTTTTCCAAAAATTCATCTCTTCCTATTCTTCCCTCCACTCTAGATGAGATGCTCAGTGGATCAGAGACCCCTGCCAATTACTCCTCCTTCTTCTGTCCCTCCCTGTCTAACTGATATGATAGATATGAAATGATATGAAGCTATAGTTCAGACATTAGCAGAGAAGGATGCTAAAATTTCTTTGAGAAAGAGGTATTCTGCCTACAGCTACTCAGTGACAGGGACATTTTATTTAGGAGAATTACTTTAAAAAATATGCAATTTTATTACCAAAGGGGCAGTTATCATCACTGTGGCCGATAGCACCTTTGCCCTTCATTTCAGAGGAAACAGGAAATTGCCTGAATAACCCAATTTAACTGCATTTCAGTATACAGCACCTTATCTCTTCTTTTTTTTGTCACAGAAAGCTTCAGCGTTCTATTTTAAAATTTGTAATTTCTGGGAGTTGCTATGCACACCCTGCATACCTTGCATGGTATCCTCTGCCCTTTGCACAGCAATGACTGTATACTACAGAAAAAAAAATGCTGTTTTGGACAATTTTATCTCTGCTTATAAAATATTCAGTGAGAGCAAAAGGGAGTGTTTGCAGTTTGAAGTCTACCCTAACTTGATTTTCTGTTTTGCAAAAGCCTGCTTCTCCAGAAAAAAAAAAAAAAAGCCAAGCAAAAGACTGCCAGATATGAGAGATTAAAAAAGAAAAAAGAAAAAATCATTTTAGCAGTATTCTCATGTCAAACATTTTTCAGGGACTTTGTTAACGCTGACATTTTGCTATTCTGTGGAGACTACCACCTTCCTCATTCTCTTGTGCTTTCTAAGTCCCTTTCCCATGTCTCTAGGCTGGTTGCATTTATCACTGTTCTTTCCCCCCTTTCCTACACTCTTTTTTCTTCTCTTGCCCAACCTTTTTCCTCTCATTCCATTCTCCTTAAATCACCTCTCTCTCCTCACATTAACCCTGTCCTCTCCCCCTCTCAGTTGCACTGTATGTGCCAACTTCTTTCTCTAAAGGAATTTGAACTTCATCTGTGTGATGTGCTCATCTGTATGATATGCTCGACTCATTCAGTCCACTGAAAAACACTTTAAACAGAGCTACTCTTTATGAACTTTTCTCTGAGTTTACCTATTCTTTTCACTCAAGCTCTTCTTCAAAAGACCAGAGTTTCTCAAACTGTGAGATACTGCTAACGACCACTTACTTGGAAACTCCCTCCTCTTTACTTTGTTATTCTTCTGAACTGGTGCCATAGTGTCTTCTTTTTCTTCCAGCTTTAAGACTATCTCTTCCAACTTTAAGAAGTAACACTTCTGTTTTTCTCCCACCAATCTGTGCTATATTTCCTGCTTGACCTTTCAGGCAATTCTAGAGTAAAGACATTGGGAGTTGACATGAAGTACTTCTAACTAAGCATTAGCTAGATGGCTGCTAAAGGGATGGTCAAGAAAGGGGAAAACCTGTTTTGCTAAAAGAAAGTAGTACTAAAACATAAGAGAGCGTAGCACAACAAAACAAAGGCTCAGAAGTCCTTCAGCTGCTCTCTACAAACATGACAGGTGTCAGACATCAGGTGATCTGCACCTTTGATATAGCACAATTCAGCATATAATTCACCATATAACACAATTCACTATAATATAATTATGTTTTCATTCTAGGCTGGCTCCTAGAGTGATTTTCACTGGATATGGTCGTAATTACACTGGAAATTAAAATAAGCTTTAGTGTTCTGGAATACTTTCCCAATAGCAGTAGTAAACAACCTACCTCATCTTAAGACATAGTCAGACAAATTCATGAAGAAGGTTGAACAAAGTGCTTGCCTAAAGTAAATGAAAATAGAGGATGGGACTTGATTTATAGCCCATCACCTTCAGTGTCATGTACAATTTCTCAGGAAAATGTTATGAGTGAATGGATTTGTAGTCTGAGAATAGCGAAAGTTATGAGAGAGGATTGCAGGAAATGACACCACTAATATCTAAGTCTTTCTTAAGGATCTGACCAGACAGACCAAAACAGACATACTTATTCACCCCTGGAAACCCTTCCCTGAAATGCCCAGGATGACAAAGAAATCTCCAAGCAGGCCAGAAAGTCGGCCCCTCTTGTTCCGTTCAGAGAAGACCTACAGTGACCCTACTGCAACATCAACAGCCAGCTCCACTGTGCCTGCCACAGCACAACCGTTCCTGTAGCCCAGCGAAGCCACCAGTGCAATCTGCAGCTTGACAAGAAGTGATAGTTAAGGTAACAATGTCAAAAAGGCAGTTAAAAGCCTAATCTACTAACTCCTGGAAGCATCCAGGAAGTTATTCATTGCTATCAAGCCCATGACAGGCCAGCAAGACTGGCCAGTGATGGCTGAGATAGCGTGACAAAGGTTTATTCTAGGACTCCATTTTAAAACAGACTTCCCATAGGTCTTTTTGCTCCAGGAGGCCTTGGCTTGGAGCTCACTAGCATGATCAGACTTCCTTCACATAGCCAGACACCATCCTAAGGTCCATATATTAACACTAGTGCCATCCTGACAGAGCATGTCAGTCTCAGTTCAATGCCTAGGGCAACTTCCTGGTTAGTAACCTCATCAGAGAGACCAAATCACACTGGATACAGCTAGAAGTGTTCACCCCCAATCTAGGAAGGCCCTCTGGCATGGGTTACGTTGGCCTCTTCAGGCAGGGATAGGCATCCCTTCTAGGGAGCTGTCAGTCTAACACTTCACACAAGCACTCACACTAACCATCAAATGAAACCTGAAATGAAAAGACCACAGGAAAATGCTTCTGTACACTGGAGAAGCATCTGGTCTTACCTCTTGAAGAAGGGACATCAAGCAAATAGGTTTACCTCAGGATAGTTGCTGCACAGTGTTTCACCTTCCAAAGCAAGTCCAAAATCAACATTACAACAGGCCAGCCAGAAATCTAAAGACTTCTCAGAAGCTGTGTCTGAGAGTTAGATTTATAATCTCTCTCTCACTTGCATTTTATGCTTCCTGTTCTCTAAGAACACATTTTAAGATTAGGCCAGCCAGAAGTCTAAAGACTTCTCAGAAGCTGTGTCTCTCACTTGCATTTTATGCTGCCTGTTCTCTAAGAACACATTTTAAGATGCTCCCCTTTCATATCTTCAGACCCACAGTAGAGGAAAGTGACAGTTGACACTTTAACACATGCTCCAGAGAAATGCACAAACACATGGACTGTAACAAGGTTGTGACTGGAAAAGTTATGGCCATTTTATTCGGTGCAAAATATGGGAAACTGTCTCCCAAGCTTAAATTGTCATCTGTCTGGCAATAGGCACAGAACCTCACTCAGAAAAGACTTTTCTTGAAAGATCCAGTGATTAGCAGTGGAATTCTGTGTTTGCAAACAAGCTTTTTTAGTGCTTTATTGACAAGTTTGCAATCGGAGAGTAAATGGCAAAAATGTATAGATGCTGGTCATCATTTCCTTTCAAGTTCCCAGTCAGGAACTGCTGAAAAACAGTGTTGGCATTGCTGCAGATTAATGGCTACTGAGAAAGCGTCATAAGGGAATATTTTGCTGCCAGGACAAACATACAGACTGCTGGACAAAAATCTGTGAGCCCCAGATAGGATTATCCCTCTATTGTACAGATCATGCTGCCTGTATTGCTCTGCAATTAATAATATTTACTTTTTGGTCTAACTAAAATCACTCTGACAATCAGGCAAATTGATACTGTACCTTTGCGTTCCTATTTATTCTACGAGTGGTTGAAGTTTTATGTTGAAGCAGTTTTGTAACACTTTAAAGGAGGGTATTTTTTTCAAAATACAGGAAAGAAACACCTTTATTTTTTTTTCCTCTGTGCATTCAATGTACCTTTAAAGACCAGGTATACATTTCTTTTTTTTATACAAGCAGTGAGATCTCCCAAGATCTCCCAAAGGTATATTATTGAGCCGTAAGGCCTTTAAAATCAATTCCCGTCATGAGTTCATTTGTTTCTCACTCTCCTTCATCAAGGTTGTCCTTGACAGCTCTCCTGCCATGTGTATAGGGGTACATTTTCATCATTGCAACTTCTGTATACTTTTTCAATTCTTTTGTTTACTTACCAAACAAGTCCTGGGCCATGGTGACCACAGCAGTTTATAAAAATCCGTTCTTTTCTAATTCAGTAAATGCACATGGTCCAGTCAGGAATTTTGAAGAGAGAAAAAAAGGAAGAGTCTAACTTGGTCCTAGAATCTAAACCACAAGTATGCTACCTGAGGTCATTATACTAAAAAAAAAATAAAACAAAAAATCACATCACTGCATCACTGCTAGGGCATGTCTTCATAGTTTAATAGCACTTTCATCTTTCAAAATTAGGAGCTGAGAGATCATGCCCCAATGTAAGGACTCCTAATGGATACTGACAGCACCATACCATGTGCCTGTGGTTGCTGCATTGTTAGATTATGGGATTAGTAAACCAAGCATATGAAGTGTACATTACCAATTAATCCTAATGAGCCCCAAGTTAGTAATGACTAGATTACTGCCCTTATCTGAGCTCGCTGTTCAGAGCATGTGGAGTAGCTTCACGCTACTTTGCATTTAGTAGCACAGACCTAAGATCAGTCTGCTCACGGCTGTTGGTAAACAGCCATGATATTTTATTGCATTTTTTTCTTCAAAAAATATTGCTTGGTCCTACAGGTACAACTTCTCAACACAAAATATTCTCACATGTGCCTATACAATATTTGCTTTGCTGGTACTGAAGCAGTTTCAAAATAAAACCACAGTCTGATTAGGCAATCCAACAAAACACTAGCCAGCCACCAGAGATGACCCCACATATCTCAGAATGAAAAGCCATGAAATGACACAGTGTATGAGGTCACTGTGACAGCCAGGAGGTAATACCAGAGTATTTACTTTGGCTGGAGTCTTCCTTGGCTCATCCTCATTTGCAGTGTCACAGCCAGACCTGCATCTCAAGCCAAAGAGCTTTAGCTTGCCTACTTCCATTAATGGATCAACACAGGCACCAGCAAACAATTCAAATGTTTAGCTTTTTTTTTTTTTTTTGAGATGACATAAAAATCCTATGGATTAAATGAATCATGATTCATTTCCCTTTCTAGAAGTAGGAAACAGAAGAACAGATGCACTTTGTAGCAATGATTGCATTTGTCCTAACAATCCTGTGGCCTAAGTAAGCCTTAGTAGGGTCTAAAGTAGGGTAAGCTTTAGTGGGGTCCTCTTGAGGACCTGTACATACCAAAACCCATAAAAGCAGTGTTAAGGAGAATGCAAGTTTTATCTTGGTGAAGATCTTCAGCCCATACTACAGTGCAGATGACAGCCATCTCCATCTTCTACAGAAGTTTTACAGCAAGTCCTTAATGGTTGTAAAAGTGAAAGAACACTACTCCAAGAAGGAAAAGTAACAGGGCCTCACCCCACAAGGCATGGGCTGGGAGCACTGGAGAGACTGCATGAGCCCTGAGCAACATCTGAATATGCAGAGGGTTGCAGACTGTCCTATGTTCTTTTTCAGTATTAATGACTTCTAGGTTACTCCCTTTGATATTTGTATTAAAGACAGTAATTACAGCCACTGTATTTACTTGTCTTTTTTTCCAGATGTGTTTGCCTGTGGTTGCTTTCTGCCTCTGTTTAAATGTTTAGGACTCTGTGTTTGTCAGTTCTGTACAGTTCCGCTTTCTTTGTTAGCTGCAGACAGAGAGGCTAAATAAAGTGATACTTAGCATTATGACTGCCCTGTTAAATACTAACTAGTGCTGTTCTCTCCTCGTAGTTCTTTCCCTTATATTTGCATGTCATGATTGAGACTTCCTATTTCTGACGGACCAAAAAATAAAAAGATACAGAAAAGATGTCTGATTTACCTGCAATTCTCCTTCCATTATGCTGAGGAGTTTTATTAAGTCCTCTTTAGAAAGCTCTATGGACTTCTTGTTCTTTCGTTCACTAGGTCCAGGTGATTTTGAGTGCCGCTTGACAGTTGCAGATACCATGACCTCATCTTCCTTCCGATGAGGTTTGTTCTTTTTCTTGGCATCCTCCTGAAGTTTTTCGTTCTCTGCATGGCTGATGACAGGCTTGGAACTGGAGAAGTGCCCGTTAGACGAGCTTTCTCCGCCTTGGTTTCGGGATCTCATCCCTGTCTAGAAAGAAAAACATAAAGATGACTTTTATATTAAAAAAAATACTGACAAAAACTACATCAAGAATACTATGTTTTGGAAGAACAGCAGTCTTCTAAACACTGAAAAATAGTGTCAAGCTCAAGGGAAGAGGATGGAAAGCTCAACTATTACAGCAATTCTGTGTGTGTGGCAGGCACCAAATCCAGAGCATTAATTATAAATTTCACAGAGTCCTGAAGCAGGGTAAGCAGATTTTGTCAACATGCCAAGATGCTGATAAGAGTTACAATGTAGGGAACTAAAAGGATGCAGGGAAATGGCAAAGAACATTCTCCAGGTTCTCCTTTCCATCAGTCATCATTTTAATTGTTCACAATTCATCACTACAGAAAGAAACAATTTGGTAAGCAGACCTTCAACATGAGAATTGCTGAGAGATAGGAATGCATTTAGTTTTTATAAAAATGTATTCTTTTGAGTACAAGCTCTCTGTAGGAGTGAAGTGATAATGCATGCCATGCAAAGAGCATGATAGTTTTCCTGAGTGAAGCATTGGTTTTATTCCAGGTAAGGAAGAAAACTTGGGAATGCAGAACAAAGCAGGTAGGAAACCCCATCTTGAGCTAATCACTGCATGATATCATTTGATTGCAAGCACCATAAAGGAAAGTTGAAAACGAATGTCATGCCTGCTCAAGAGGACATGAGAGGAGTAGCAGGTAAACAGGAAGGATTCACACAACCCTTCAGGACATCTTCAAAATTTCACTCTGTAATATAGGCTTGGTTTCACACAAAACACAACTGCTAAAATCATTCTGTCTGTATATCATCCTCCCCAAATCTCTGTCTTACCCAATTCCCTCTACAGAGGTGGATATCCATCAGCATTCCCAAATTAAACCTACCATAGCTTAACCTGTCTTCTCCTGTAAATGTCTCTCTCCTTTCTTCCCTCCAGACTTGGTTAGGAGGGTTCCTGTCTCTTCAAACCCTATTTACCACATAAGCCCTGTGTCCACAACTAACAACAGCACAGAAGACAGGATGGATTAATCACTGTGCATTTCATTACTTACCATTATTAAAAAGATAAACATACTCAGACATGTTTGTATATGAACCAATATTTCTATCCCATCATGCTTCCTACATTATGCTGAAGTAGGTCTTTGTAATTATTTTCAGTGTTTGACATTGTAAGACCTTAATTGTTATTTGGAATCAGGATACTTTTGTCACACATGACAAAAAGGCAAAAGTGAAGTTAGGCTTGGTTCAAGGCCACATTCAGCAGCAAGTAAGACTGTGCAAATTTAAATCAAGTTGTTCTTCTAAAAATCAGATATTCTTCAATGTACTTGAAAAATTTATATAACTGCTAAGGGAAAACACCAGGAGTTTACATTGCCTTACTCCTTTGCTTTTGTATATAATCATGTCTTCTGGTCCCTCAATTTTTTAACTTAAAATCAATGTAAGAATACTGGAGAAGCAAGATTTGCAGAGAGACATAATGTTTTAGATCAACTACAATTTAAGCAAACAGACTGAAGAAACCTGAAGAAAGGTCTGTACATCTGAAAGTCATCAATTTTTTTTTTCCCCAGCAATAGCAATAGACATAATGAATAATATTCCTCCTCTTCCAAGTCTCTCCTCTCACTTAAATTCATCTCTAGATTTAGTTTTCAGCTTGTTCATTAGTCAAACAGATGCTTTTCAATATTGCCAGCTTCACACATTTTACTGATAAGGATCTCAAAGCAGCAGGGCTCTAGTGATGGGGTAAACCCTAAAATACTAATCGTCTTGGCTAGTGTTGCGCTGGGTCTGCTAGGGCTTGCTACTGACTTGACTCAAGGCAGCATTATAAATCTCCTGTTCAGATTGGCCTTACGTTTGGGTAGTTTCGGGCTCAGCAGGAAGAGTCTGTTTTTATTATCATTGGTTATTCATGTCTTAACTTCATTAATTTGGTGGAATTCATCCAGCAGCATAAATAAGAAGAGAATTAGGCCCAGTGCTTTCAAGTAAGAGAGTCTCGTGGTGAGATTCCTTGCCTTGTAAGCCTGCTCCTAGCCAAACAATATGTGAGACAGGTATACAAAGGCCCCTAACTTCCTAAATGCTTATGCAGTATGTTTTTCATCAAATAGTTTGGATTAATCACATGAATTATGCTTTCTAAAAACGGATCTCCATTATAACCATGAACAATACCTGCAAAGCTCAGGAAATCTTTTGGGTCTCAGGTTTGTAATGGAAAAATAAACATTGTACTATGTTTCCTCTCAGATAGGGCTTTTCAATTTGTTTAACTTTAGTGGGGTTTAAACTTTCCAGTCATGCTTCCTCTCAGGAGAGAGCACTTGGGATTCAATCTGTCTCTATTTTCTGACTATTTCCTTCTGAGTCCCTGTGGACCACAGCCTCCAGCCACATTCATCTCTGAATCAAATCTACTTTTCACAGCTAACAGTGAATGGCTTCATGGTTCTAGAACATCCTACATATTTTAAGAATAAATATTGCAAGTCTGTATTACATATGTTTTCCAGTGGAAAACAGATTATTACATTAAAGTGGATCCTTCTTAGTAACTCGTTGCATTAGTGATCTCTCTGTAGCAAGATGAGACAACTATTAGAACTGAGGGTGAACAATTAACTTTAAATTTAGCATATGACTAACTGAGACACATAATCCACTTCAAGTATGGCACAATCAAGCAGATGCACTTAGCTGGATATGTTAGGCTTTATGAAAGACTGTATGCTACCCTGTCACAACTCAAGGCAGATACTTTGATCCACCTTTTCTCTGGGAGTTGTGATAACAGCTCCTGTAGCATGAAAACTAAGTAATTGGCTATAGGTTTGAAACCTAACAGAGAAATGATGAATTAATATTTAAAGCAGAAAACCAAACTAAACTAAAACTTCTGGTCAGATATTCGCTTGGTGTAAATCAGGCAGCAAATTTATGCTTTAAGCCATTAATGCAGTAGCAGAATAGCTTAACCAATCAACCTGGATTTTTCGTACCTACTAGCTAATTAGAATACGATAGTCACTAAAGGAAGCCTGCAGTCAAACTTTCACTCTTTTTAGCACTTACAGATTTTTTTTGCACCAAGTCTTACATCAAGTAAGTGTGGTGTTCAGTTACTCTCACAGACATTGCCCCTAACAGCCTTTCTTTGTTTAAGAGTTTGCCAAAATGAGCATAACGTTAACACCTACTCTGTCTTCAGTTATGATGTTGATACTTTCCCAGTGTGTTTCCAAGTGTAAAGGTGTTGTGCACGGAAGCCAGAGGTGCAGGTGAACTCAAGCTTAAATGATGACAGAGGGCCAAGTTCTGCTACTCACACAGAACTTTGCAAAGAGTTTAAGGGCCAAAATCAGCAGCACGATCCAGTATGCAGTATGTCAGGAATGCAAACCAGCTGTTAGACTGATAAAGTTTGGTAAAGCATCTTTTTTAAATTAGAGCAGTGTGAAGTAGCCAGAACATACTGGTTATCTTGCTTGAAACACTGTGGTTTGGAAATGAGTGCTTAACATTATCATTCTGGTCATCAGCCTGTATTTCTGATAACATCATGAGATACAAGAAAGGTTCCTGAGTAGTTGCATGACCTTATTTTGACATGCAAATGCTAAAAATCTTGCCTATCTCTTGCTGAATGAAGTTTCCAAATTGATTTTTGAAACACTGCCAGTCTAACACTGGTAACAAATGTCCTCCTACTGTCTTGTCGTGAGCACGTCTCTATATCATACAGCCCACAGCGTTGGTAGTTGGCATGATACTTGGTGAACTCTTCAGGCTCTCCTCTCTTTCATTTGCCTGTGAAGCATAAAAGACAACTGCTATGGTTATTTATTTGAGTTTGTATTGTTGCTGTGGGCATGGAGCCTTCAGTTTTCACAAGTTTGCAATTCACTCAAGATTTTATGAAATAACCTTTATGTTACTTTTACTGACATCACCAGAAAATCTGGGAGGAATTTGCTGAGTAGGATGTCAGGAGAGGACAGTCTGTGTGCTGTTCCAAACCCTTCCCCCATCTATGGCAATTTCTTCTCCCTATAGTGCTGAAATGACAGGTTAGATGAGACTCTGATGTTATCTGTCTTTAGAATCAAATAATATAAAAGATTTCTTTGAACTTAAAATACAGTCCCTCATGCTAATTGGATGTGCTGATTTTGGCTACGTAGCTCTTTCAATTAAAGTAATAAAAATACAAATAATGTTATAAAACAATAACAAAAAGGTTGATTTACAATCATGATATAGTTGTTGCTTTTGGCTACAAAGTTGTAGCCTGGAGTTCAATTGTCGATCTAACTGATTAAGAAATTATATCGGTTTCTGACGGACTAACATTATGTTATAGGACTGGTGCAAAAAAAAGTTTATTGTTGAGCCGAAAGTGGAATTCTTCCCGCTGAGACTTTGCGAACTGTATGGTAGGGAACTCTATCTTTTGGAGGCTTTGGAGTAGGGCACTGTGTTGTGCCAAAGTGCCTGTTACACAACGGAGATCGCTGAGGACTCATTGCTGACTGAGCCAGATCTCTGTTCAGTTGTCACTGGTCAGCACATAGCTCCAGGAATAAAAAATAAGCTAAAATATGCTCCAAGTAGAGGAAAGAAAGCAAACAAAGTCACAAACAGGTTTGAAACACCCTATAAATGGGAAGAAGAGCTGTAAAATACTTAAACAAGTTGGCCTGTATCTTCAAGTACAACAACAACAGATGGAGATACCTTCTGGGACTTACAGAAGATAGGAAAATAGGGACATCAAATTGACCCTGTTGTCCTAGAAGGTGTCAGCAAGGACCACCCCAGCTGGGGATGGATAATTTCATCCCAGAGGAATCCAAAAGCCAGAACCAAAGCTATGTAGCCTTACTGATAGGAACATGATAGGAGAAATATTCAGAGCTGCAACAGCTCACACCACCTCAGAGACTAATTAAAATTATTAGCGTGGGGGTTATTTTCCTGAACTCTGCAAACATTCACTCTTATTGGTATGTCTGGCTGAATAGGAATCACACAGGTAGGAGGGTTTTAGTGGGGTCCGTAGTAACTGATGGCTGCGTGTACTGAGCAATGCGGCCTAGGATTGGGTTGGAGCCTGCAGAAAGAAGCTGCCGGACAGACTGTGCATGGGACAACTCAGAGCCAAGGGGCCTCATTCTTGGTCTTGCTCTTGTAGGCCCCTCCAGCTTTCCTTTCAGGCCTGCTGGTCGAAGTGTTTAATCAAATGCCTAACACAATGAAGAACGGAACAAACACCTACCCTTAGCAGCCCTCCAGTTTCCTGATTTTTTGAACATTCAAGGCCGGAGGCATTGTCCCTCCCAAGCCTCCCCCACTGTGTTGCCCTTATGTGCAGTCATCAAATGCAACTGAACACTGCATGAAAAGCAAAAACAGCAAAACATCTTTGTTACATTTGACAGCGACACACGTAGGAGGCTGAAAGTTTTATGTCCTTGTGTGAGAGCATGTGCCAGCTGCTCGCTGTCACTGCTGTCCTGGCACAGACATACGGGTACTCTAACCCATCAGGACAACTCTGCAATCAATAAACAGCTTGAAAAACCAAGACATGGGGCTGTAATCCTCATACAGACAGGAAAGCACTTGGGGCTACTTCAGGTGCTACACTCCTGCCTTCATCCTTTCTGCTTGTCTGCTGGCCACGACGGAAGAGCATTTGCCGCCATCCTGCTGACCTGCTGAGCTGCTCGCAGTGAAGGCACAAAGGCACGGCGTCCCCGTTGGCAGCTCGGAGCGCAGCTCTGCGGCAGCCTCCGCTCCATGCTGCTAGTTGCCAGATGCAGCTGGTTGGCCCCATCCTGGCTCTGCACCTGCTGCCCAAGCTCCTGGGGCTGGGGAGAGGCGGTGGGATTGCTCAGAGGAGCCTACTTGGAAAGGGGATATTCCCCAGGGACTGCCAAGTGCCACAGTCTCTCCCTCATTCTGTAACATGATGCACGGAGTCTCGGAGGCAGAAGGAACTTGAGTAGCTTTAATTATGAGAAAGAAGGAGAATTTGCCCCTATTAATGTCCTCATTTGTCCCCAGCAATAATATTGCATAAATGGGCTGGGCATTTTAGATCCAGGGCACAGATTATTTTCTTCTATCACCAATAGCTCAGTGTTTCCTAATCTTTTTTGATGAAATTTTCTTTTAAGTTCCTAACAAACAGTATAGAAAAATAATAAATTATAGCAGATTTACTTACTGAGGTACAGCATGAGTTTCTGTAATCTCTTTTTGTTTATTAAAGATTTATTTTATAGCTTTTAAAAATGAGTCTTTTGCTTATAGCAATGCAGCACAGAATCATAGAATCATTATG
Organism: Tinamus guttatus; assembly: GCF_000705375.1. The sequence continues at coordinate 262,600 of NW_010580519.1, forward strand.
GTTGGAAAAGACCTTCAAGATTATCGAGTCCAACCATAAACCCTTTACCACCATGCGCCTTAAATCATGTTCCTAAGTAAGTGCCTCATCTGCACATTTCTTGAACACTGCCAGGGATGGTGACTCCACCACTTCCCTGGGCAGCCTGTTCCAATGTTTCGCCACTCTTCCCATGCAGAAATTTTTCATAATATCTAACCTGAACTTGAACCCGGCACAACTTGATGCCATTTCTTCTTGTCCTATCAGTAGGTATTTTGAAGAAGAGATTGACCCTCGCCTCACTACAACCTCCTTTCAGGTAGCACACCAAGGACCATTCACAATGGTTCCTTCACTTGAAAAGAGAAATAAGAATGATAAGGATAAATATATTCTAAAGCATAAAAGAAGAAGACATTTCTGAAAATTCCATATTCAGATGCTGTTCTGAATCTGCTTGGAAGCAGACAAGAAATTCACAAAACTACAAGAGGAAACCCAGTCATCACTAAGTCAGATTTATACTGCTTTAACACCTTTTCCTAATTCCAAGATAAACTCTTTCCTGGCTAAATTATGGCACAGATTTACAGAGACCAGAGTTCATGCTGGTTTAATTCCGTTGACTTTGCCATTTTCAGACAAACTTGTGGTCTCGCTTGGAATATTTCTGCTTGAGTAATATATGCTGACCAACTAAGGAGTAACATAGACTTGTTTCACAGGGATTCCTGTTTCCCAGGCTTCATCTGGAAAAACATCTTGGTGCATGAGGTATGCAGAATGATAAGTTATTAGATCATCATCCAGTCAAAGAAAAAATACTTTTATGTATCCTTTTATTTGTATTTTGATTACTGTGCTTCCCAGCTGCCAGGAAGTACAAACAGGAGTCACAGAGAGGAGAACAGCTTAAAAAGCTGACACCACCGCACAAAAATGCATCTAGGTCTGAAAATGGTTTATATATTCTCCAGAGTGGCTTTGTGACTGGAAAGGAGTAGTTGGGAACAAGAGACGTGGCAGAAGTGCTAATGTAGGAACCAGTAGGTCCTAGGTTAGGACTTCTAAGGGGTCTTTTTCCAGCCCTTTTCCATCCGTGTGGAGTAAGCTGTGACCAGGACACTTCGGGATTTGAAAGAGATGACCAGACCTTTGGAGGAAAAAAGTGCCCAGGCTCCTGGGGCTTGCTCTCCACAGCCACTCAATAAGGGATGAACACTGGGTCCTTCCATGTCTCTTTATTTTACATATTTTACAGTTTTCCTTGGGGTTGCAGTCCTCCTTGGGTTGCCATTTTGACTGAAAATCAGACTGTGATTTTCAAATATAGATACAGTCAGCAGTGTCACCACTGGTTTCAATTCAAGCCTACTAAACATCTACTTTATCATCTGACAGCTAGAAAAGGCCTGCAAAATGACTGGTCAGATGATAAAGTTTAGATGGCTTATCACAGATTTTTTGCATCTGCAAATGGAGCTAAGCAAGTTTTGGTCATTTAGGTGTTGGGGACAGCACAGGACCAAACTTATATCCTAAATTAAATGCATTGTGAATTTGTAAGCCATGCTATAACTCTCTTAAGTGGGTTTTAATAAGTACTGATCCTGAATTTTCTGCTTCCAGGATGGCAGGAAGCTGCTGAAAGCAGAAAAACGTATGAGCAGGCTGACAATTATCACAGCTGTTGTCTCTGAGTCCCTTGTCTTTAACCTTAAAGTGACCCAATGACCAAAGCACCTAGAACTGGTACATTACCAAGAGAACACAACATGGGAAGTAAGGTCATTATTTGATCCCTGCAATTCTACTTTAACCTAGAAATGTATCCTGACAGAAAAACATGCAGCAAATAAGGAATGCTATTAGGAAATAAAAAATGAACTATTATTTTTCTCTTTAATTTACAGCTATATATTTTTTTTCTTTTATATTTTGTTTAACCATGAGTGATCATCTTATTAACCAAACAGTTCAGAAACAGTTTCTGCTTAAAGATAAAGGGTAATGAGGGAATCACACTTTTATTAACAACCTATTTCAACTTCTCACTTCAAAATTACTCTTTATTTTAAGAACATGAAAAAACAAAAACTAAATGTTCCAAAAGGAGACTTTAAGCTTTGGACCAAGGGAAGTATTTTGCTATTTTTTGCTGATCAGACCTCCTGAATCTTGTTTCTTTGCACAGCTCTGATTTCACTGAAACCAGTAAACGTCTACAGCTGCATTTTATACCTGCTATATTTTTATTTCTTTCAGTTTATAAACAAAACCAAAAAGAATCAAAGGGTAGATACCCTCACAGATTCTACAGCAAAGGAAAAAAAATATACCAAAGATCTGTATCTCCCACAAATATTGCCTCGAATAGACAACAGTGTAAAAGCACATCTGTAGTATCTCAGATTTCAGCTGTCAACCAAAGTTGGGAGCAAGTCCCAAACCTTTCTCAGTGACTCCTTTGTGGGGAGCTTCGGTTGTTGATAGACACAGAGGACCAGCTTGCACACGAATGCCTGGCCTGTTAGGGAGAGGTGAATTTAACCCCGTCAGCAAAAGGGCAGTACAACACTTCCTGAAAGGTTCCTCCAAGCAGAAGGCCAAGCAGATTCAAAACAATGAGTTAAAAATAGTTTCAGATACGAAACTCGTCCTTGAGTTTCACTATCAGTTTTGGTGGTTTTACAATAACACTTTTCCATTTTAGAAAAATAATTCTCTGGCTACTGCCCTATTAGAGATTAACCATGTGCAGAGATGCTCTCTGACTGCGAGGCCAGCTGTCCTGTAAAATCCTGCAGGCTATTAAGCCCCCCTAGCATCCATAACATTCTGGCTGCATCCAAACAGCTCACTGGGATTAGTTCCTAGCCCCCACTGGCTCCCAAAATATGCCCTCAAATGTTTTGGGAGTGTTGAGCAGCTTGGCCAAAAGTGTGCCCAGGACCCCTCTGGCCACGTGAGAGCAGAGACATTCACCTTACAGTGTCCGTGCTCGGCCCCTGCCACTGTTCAACTTCCAGTCATCGACAGGGCCTTTCCACTCTCTGTTTCGCAGCCTTCTTTCTTACAAAGGGAAAGGGAAAACTTGTGGGCCATGCAAAGGGAAAGTTCTGCTCACCATGTGTATATATATATATATATGTATATGTACTGTGTACAGACAGAGAATATGTTCAGGGTGCCAGGAAAGCACAAAGGAGCATGCATTTTTTTTCAAGTAAAATAAGGTTAGTTCAAGGCAAACAGAAGTACATTATGTATTCCGGGGGTATATTTATAAGTGTTTATTAAAGGATGCTCTGGCGATGCAGCGGTGCAGCAGGGCTTATTGAGAGGCACCACAGCTAAAGCAGGCAGATAGGTTGCAGAACTTTCCCACTTCCCAGCAGGTCACATCTCCTGGCTTGTGGTGGACTAGGTCACACAAAATTTGAACGCTTCCATTCTGTGTCACTGAGAAAGGATGGCTTCCTCCACTTCAAGAGTTTTCATGCATGGATCCTTACGCAGGTGACTTCTAGATCACAGTTTTTAAAATTCTCTAGCCATTTTCTTCACTTGAAAAGAATGAAGTTAAATAATTATCCTGTATCTACAGGCTGAGCTATTTTTTATGTCTTTTTGAACCTCCTTTCAATGTTAATTCACTCAAAACTTTACCTGCCATTTTAGTTCCGAAATAAAGGTCAGGCTAAGCTGAAAATGTATCACAGCTACCCTGAGCTGCCAAGGAAGAGAGGAGGAAGCAGTGGATAAATATCCCTGCACAGGCATGGTCTCACATTAACATAACCAAAATTACATGCTGCCAACCAAATTCAACTTGCTTTATATTTGTGACTTCTTAAAATCCTATTTCAGCAGGGATAAAATCAAAATGGATTTCATTTGTCTCGCTGCATCTAGCCAAATACATTACCTTACTCAGACATGCACAACCCGATTGGTAAATAAGGCAAGAAAGTTGCATATAAATAGAAAAATCAAAGTGTCTGTTGAGCTATTGAAAAGCTGTCTGAGAAAATATTTTTCCCAGCAGTTATGTAATGTCTAAGCATTACTTATTTGTTTACTTAAATATTTTTCAGCTGCCTACAGGGAAGCGTAGGTGACTGAAAAATTTATCTGGACTCGTTCCCTCACACATGGGGCTGGGCAGCACAGGGGCTCCAGAGCCCTTTGCAGCATCCCCGGCACATGGGGACTCCGATCCTCTCCTACACACTGCTCCCGAGCAGCGCCTCTACCTCCTTCAACGCAACCCACTCCCACGCTTTTTCCTAAATTGCTTCGGTAGTGGCAGAAATGGATTTTTCAAAGGCAATAGGATGCTGGAGAAAATCCACTGATTATGCATCACGAGAATGCATGGGGATTATGCAGAAGCTAAAAAGCAATTTTCATAGGTGTGAATGCTGATAATGATCAAAAGCCTAAGGTTTTCTCTGCATCTGAATTACTCAAAATGATACTGTTACTGCGTTTTAGTCATTTGGACATACGGGGAATGGCTAACCAGCTCTCTTCCTAAGAGGAGAGCTCCTTCATCTCGAAATCCATCTTTTAAGACAGCTTATCAGTTATTCAGAGAAAATTATATATATAAATTTTAAGTATTCTCTTATGCTCATTTTTGCCAACCCCTATTTTCCTTCCACTCAGGGTTCTAGCTGTAGTGAAAATGAGCTGTAAGTTCAATCTCATTCCACTTAAATTCACTGCATAGCCCAAAAATAAGAGATTTTTTTATCTATATTTATTCACATGCATACAGAAGGGCTTTTAGAAATGAAAGGGGTTTTTTTCCGTCTTTCCTAACTGAAACTTTTCCAGAGCACAGAGCAACTGTTGGTAAATACAACTGTGTAGGACAAACAAGAACAGACTAGCCAGTTGGATCTTAGAATTTCAGAAAGTTGGGACAAAGATCTCCTATTAAAAAATCTTTCCTTACCTGAATTATTAAGAATATTTTATATTTTTAAACCTTAAAAAGCTCTGCTAAATTAAATCTAATTTGAGGAATACAGACACTCCTTTATTTTAAAATTTAATCAAGTAGACAATCAAAAATTAGTCAATTCAGGGTATTTTTCATTCATCTAGGATTTTCTTGCATCAGCACAGTACTTCAGCATTAGTATATTGCTGCCTTACAGAAATGCTTGAACTCAGTTGAAATTATCTGCCTCTGTATCAAGTTCTGTAATTCACTTAGCCAAATGTAATTTAAACCTTGCTGTCCTACTATATCTTTTTTTATTATTCATCCTGTGCAACATCATCAAGCATATGCCAAGCCAACAGTATAAATTAAAAAAAAATGCATCAGTAGTGTGTCAGTCTATTCTAGGCCTGCACAACTGCCCTGGTATGAAATGGCCATTTTTAGAAAGCCTGTGTACAGCTGGGGGGGGTATGCACTGATTGCCCTAAGATGGCTGTCATGCCTGCAAAAAAATCTTTATTACAATTGTACCCTTTGACACTAATATCATTACATTTTGGGGGAGCAGTGCCGAGGAAAATCAAAAACTTGCCCTGAAAAAAGTTTGGCAGGGCATAGAGGTGTGGGGCTGTGGCTTGGCTCTAGTGTGGGTCTTCCAGACACTAGGAATGATTAAGGCATTCGCTATGGCAAAGAGCAAGCGCTGAGCATTTCACAGACACCAAACTTGGTGAAGCCACCAATGGTGCCCAGTCCTTTTCTGTAGATAGCCAAATAAATGCAGTTATCTCTGGCTAGGTAAACAAGGACAAGGCTGGTAAATTCTATATGAATGTTTGCCCTTTATTGGTCTGTTTTACCTAGAAGATGCATATCTAGGAAAAAAAAAAGACCGATTTTCCCATGGTATCTTCAAAAAAGTTGGAAAGTACAATCTTAACAGGCCGTTTAAAACCTCAGAGAAATTAACTAAATGCCAAGAAATATGGAGAATTAAATATTTTTTTCACATAAAGAAACAATTATTGTACTTCATACTACATGCATATTTTTAAATAAAAAAGTCACATCAAGTCTGTATCAGAAAAATAAAGATTTGTGTAACATTATTAAGCAAAATAGCAATTATAAGTACTTAAGAAAAACATAAAGTATTATTTATGACAAGTTAATGGAAATTAGCATTAAGAATGACAATTTAAGGAGGATTTTATGATGTATTGCAGGTTTCAACCAGCTATAAATAGAAAAGCTATACAAGCCATAAAAATTGCACAATGCACAACTTTCAGTTCCAGGAATATTGCATTTGCAATCCTTGACTACAAATGGAGCTGCTTTCTGACGGTTAAGATAGATCTTCTGGGACCGTAATTAATGCAGACAATCCCAGGCCTTCCAAGTGAGTCAGACATTCTAAAATATGATATTATATGGGGCTTAATGTTGTGAGATTTTTATAAAATCGGTTATTGGTTGCTTTCCAGTTTTTGAGCTGTTAGGGTTCATAATTTCAAGGTATGTTACAGCACCATGAAGTATTTTTAAACTGGAAATAAAGATTATCATACAATCAGTGTGATATTAGTATTAGGACTTTCAGAAGACAAGCAAAATCACAAATATTGTGGAGCTCCCAATATGGTCATAAGAGTCTATGATGCCTACTGATGAGTTCATCATTGTGGCAACTCCTTAACTTACCACGCTTACTATTAACTCATGCTCAAATAGGGATATTTCAGAGAAAATCATATATATTCAGGATGCCTTGGTAATTGTCAGCAGTCCCTGAGGGCTTTGAAAACTTGTGCCTGTGAAAGGCAAGTGATCGCATGAGGAGATAGTTTGTTCCCCTCACAGAGCTGGCCTCTGCTGGGACTTCAGATGTTGCTCTCCTGCCTTACTCTTGCAACAGCCCTTCCTGAATCAACAGTTGCAGCTTTAGAAGAGTGGCTGTAGCTTTAGAAAAGTGGCTCCATCATGAGGCTCCTGCTCTGAGCTGGACAGCACGTGATGCGGGGTAATACCTGTGTCGAGGGACGCTGCCGGAGCACGGACTTCGCTAGAATCTAGGTCCGGACCCGGGAGGAGAGAGTCGAGGATGGACGTGTCCCTGTGCCATTGCTTTGCTGCTCCCACCTGAGGCTGACTGGGGTGCCTTTCGCTCCCTAAAGAAAAGATAAGGCTCAGGGGCTGCACGTGATGACAAAACGGAGACGCAGCATGTTCTGCTTACCCTGCCTGGCAGCCAGCAGGCCCATTAGGCAACACAGACTTCCAGGCTTAACGTGGCTTGAAAATATATCATGTCATTTCAAAGATTCCCCCTCACTTGATCAATATGTCTCCAAAGTCAGGAAAGAGGACAGCAACCTGAAGAATCCAGAATATACCTGCTGCTGCATTTGACCATGTGACACAGTACACCAATCCACGCAGTAAAACCTGGCATTCCGGCTGCCTCACCAGAGTCAGTGCCACAAGGCACAAGCTTACCACTTTAATTGAGCAATCAGTTTAGCAATTAAACCTCTCCAGTTCAAAAAAGACAGCCTTAATGGGAGATGGAAACAAAAGCTGGTAGGATAAGTAATGTAGGGGTCCACTCTGAGTAGATTAGGTCTGCACAATATATGCAATGAAATCAAATGACGACAGAAAAGTAACATATGCTGCTTGGTCCATCTAGAAGTCAGGCTGCACTTCATGGCCACACTTCTAGCTGCTCAGGGAGATGGCATGTATTTCCTGAATCACCACCAGGAATTGGTAGCATTGCTATGAGGATAAGGGAAACAGAGAAAAAGTAGGCATATTGCAAGAGTGTGTGAGAAAGGGACTCATAACAAGAGAGAAGCAAGATCTCATGGATACTGGTTCATTCAGGTGGTTGATTTATTGGCATAAATATACAGAATTTGAATCCACCTTGTGAGTTCCCCAAATTCTGCCCCAACCTTCTCAACTAAGCAGAATGGCTATGCTATAGCCAAAGTCTTACAGATTCTGTAATTCACTTCAAAGACTGGAGCTTATGGTTTTGAGCAGTGATGTATCTAGGCGGGATCAGGGGCAGAACCTGTGGAGTTAGATTGCTTCTGAACTATGGAAAATGCAGAGAGCAGGAGGGCAATGGAGATTCTGCCTGTGGTATAAGGCTTGGTCAAGAAAACTTTGTGTTCTGGAAAGTTTTGATCCTTGTAAAGGAAACAGTAACTTTTTTTTTTTTTTTTACCTCTACAAATTGACTAGTCATTAATTCCTTTAGAAAATTTGCCTAAAAACAACATAATCTTATTAGGGACACTGACATTTAAGGAAAAAATCAGAGCTACGATAGTTTATAAATTTGTAGCAATTAGAACATGACACATTTCCACATTATTTTTTAATTAATTGTTTGTAAATTCTTGCAAACTGCAAATATATAACAAACTGATAGAAAGCAACTTTGTATTTGAGGAAAATAATCTTGTTCCTGCTATGAACTGAAAGGACACGATTAAATGGACTATAAGAGGTACAAGGATAAATGCAGTAAAGAAATCCTAATGAACTGTAATGACAGTTAAAATGATGCAAGCTGTTGAGTTAAACAAGGCTTTGTAAAAAATATATATTAAATTATTTTTCTGATATTTATTTTATGAATCAATATTTTTCCTTGAAAATTTGTTTAGGAAACTTCAGTCTTGAACTATCAGTTATAGGAAACAGTTGAGCAATGTCTTTGGTTTGTTTGCTTTTTGTTAGTAGAAAGGATTTCCTTGCAATGCAACAATTCATGTTACCACGTTATTATACCTACACGTGACATGTGACATGACAATTTACAGGCAGTATTGTGGAGATAATTTGCAGGACGCACATGTGATTTACAGAAATTACTTCTTTGCTCTATAAAAAGCTTGTCCTTTATAAAAGTCAGTGATAGTTTTGTCAGTAACTTGGTAAGAGGAGGAATAACTGTCTTTAAAAGTTAATATGCAACTATGTAGAGCTAGTAAAAGACAATGAGTTAATTTCTGAAAATAAGTAGCTTAATTTTCAGGGCCATTCACAAATTATATATAAAAAAAAAGAGAAGAATTTCTGTCAATCAGTTCACACCACTTCTTACTGAAGTTACAAAAGGAGTGGACCAAAGCATAATGGGTCAAATTATGATCTCATTTTTGTTGACAGATACCCAGAGTAACTCTTTTGAGTTTAAAGAAGCTCCTCAGGAGTTTCATCAATCTAAATTACGTTAAAATCTGATATGCTGAATGCATAAAAAGTAGTTTGGTTTGTGACTTTCAAAAACATCATTCACAGCAAACATGGTCATTCTTTAAAACGGTCCCTTCAGAGTACTTTGTATCTGCAATATATAATCTTAAATCTATTTTATAATCATAGTAGCTCCATCTAAGTCTTCTGAAAAGGAGACATCCTGGAATACAGTGAGGACTGTATTTTTTCTTTGTTTCAAGTAAGTGCTGCCACAGTAAATACATTGAGCAAACAAAACAGAATGAATATCACCATCTTTCAGTTAAATTACTCTGTGTTATATAGCATGGTGCTGTTTTGAGAAGTCCACGGAATTTTGCCACAGCCTTGAATAAAGCTGGTATTTCATTCACATTACAAAAGCACATCAAAAACACTGCTAACCACCAGGTAGCCTCATAAAGGCACAGAGTTGCTTGCTGGCCTTGCCTCACTGGCATCTTTAAACCAACGGGGCTACAACAACATCACAACTCTCTGCCCAGCAGGAGACTTTCTGGACTCGCATGTCCCTTTCCTGTTTTTTTTTTCCTTGCTGGTTGTTGAGAGTTTTAATCACATGGACTAACTGCATCAGTGCCTGACTTGAAGCGATGAGGTATGTCAAGGTCACCGTTTAACAAGTGCGGATGGATTAAGTTTTGTTTGTTACTCTCAGTGGAATCATGTGAAGCCTTTGATTCTCTGTAAATTTGTTTTGGAGAATTGGACTTAGTAGAAGAAAAGCTGAAGTTTTATTTGATGGGTTGGCCAAGAGACTCTAATGACGGAAAGCTTTGATTTTCCCAGTCAACATGCCATCGCTCTCAGGTGCCCGGACTAAGTGATGTGAATGAAAAAGCTAAAGAAAGGAAAGAGCTTTAAAGCTCTCCAGCACTAAGCCTGAGCAAATATAAACCCCGCTGTCACGCCAGGGATGGTACCACGAAGAGCAAACCATTCTGGACAAACAGCCTGAGTGAGGTATTGGGAAAATCCTGTTGTTACGTACGGTGAGTCTGAATCAGACAGAAACTAAAGCTGATTTCTGGCAAGCACCTAATGCTCCACCAGAGTCACTGAGAGGAGTAACTGTCTGCTTGCACATGTACCTGCTTTCCATGGCATGGGAAGCAGCAGTCATGCAACACCTGCCACTATTAAACGTGCCCCGTGGCCAATGAGCTGGGAGAGGGGCCAACACGAGGCTGCTTCAGCTTATCTGGTAGAGAAAGGGAGCCCTATTAGCCAGCAAGTGCTTCCTGCAGCCTCTTCATTTCCCGTTATGCAACACATATTTTGCACCAGGAAATACTGAATTTGGTCAATTAAATCAATCCTTTTCTTTGTGGTCCTTGGAGTCTATGGCATCAGTTGTTCCCACATTTGCTTGTGCTTTCCAATGCATAATTATCACCAGGGAATATACCCTGCGGAAAACATTCCAAGGAATTCCCTTATTTTTTTCCCATTGGGATTTCTTAAAGAAAAAGTGTAGTTGTAGCTTCCCAATGGAATGTTTATCACACCCTATATACTGTTCACAGGAACTTTCTCAGTTGTTCAGTAAATTAGACCCATTTCTTTAATGATCGCTGTCACAAATTGAATCAACTGTATGCTGTGTTGTCTGAAAGTCCTAATCAAATCACAATTTTAGTTGACTCTCAGCTTTTAGTTAAGATCTAAACCCTTTCATACTTCATTTTCAGTCAACTACTTAGAGAAAAGTATTATTTCTAATAAAGATTGCCTTAAAAGATTTTACAATCTTTACTTAATCTCCTAAATATTTGGCACTGCACATCCTTGCAATCTTGAAATTATTACTGGTTTTGCAATGACTTCTTTTATTATTTTATTACACAAGACTGTTGTACTTTGTCATTTGTAGGACATTACCTCAGACTTACTCAGGTACAAACATGGACTTCTAGGATGATCAGGGGAATAGAGAACTCATCATATGAGAAGAGAGAACGAACAGCTTGGCTGGTTTAGCTTAGCAAAATAAAGGCTGTTAAGGGATCTAGTTGCTAACTATAAATATATCAGAGAGGCAAACACCAGAGAGAGGGAAGAGGCCTTTAAACTAAATAGAAATGTTGGCAAGGAAACCCATTGACATAGTGTTACCATTTATGTTAGAAACTTGAAAAAGGTTCTCACTTAGAAGCATGAGATTTGGGAACAACTTTCCCAACAATAGAGCAATTGCCACAAAAAAATCCTAGCTGCCCTTAGTGTGGGACTTGATAAATTTATGTAGGGGATTATAAAATGTGATGCCCTCAGTATTAGGAAAATATATTTGATGACCTACGAGATCCTTTGCGGGCCTGCGTTCATGTGTAAAACTATCATAAATCATGCTGATTCTGTAACCTTCAGCTATGCAAACTTCAGAACAAGATATGGCAATGTGCCAGTAAAATAATTTTATCTATCACAATGACAGTAAGTTCAATAGAACTACAACATTTTACAAATAATCATTTTTATAGACATTTGGCCATCAGTGAAATTCCCGAGATTATTGGTAATTAGCAATACTTGTCCTCTAGTACTGATTTAAAATTTATTGGAAAATTCATACAATATTTTATCCATGACTTTAAAGCTTTTGGAGCTGAAGTTGAATTGTTATTTCTGGTATTTTGCTCTAAGCTACAAATTAATTAAAAACAAGTACATTTTTTTGCTAATGCATTTTACATTGGAAAAGATCCAAAAGATATAGCCAAAGCAACAGAATTACGGTTGTTTCTCATTTAGCATGGGTTGTACATGTAAGAAGAAAAACACTGTTAAAAAACAATGAGAGTTGTTGGAGAAACTTTATAGAACTTTAGGTTCTTTTTCATTAAAAATAGCTTTTCCTGAAGTACCTGTGAACTTCAAAGCACAGAGGTTTTTGGTGGAATAAAAAAAGGAGAAAATCTACTTTCACCAAAAGTAGTAAGATTTTTGCAGAAAAAAGAAACTATGCATTCACAAAAAGTATTTTTCTAAGTGCATTACAGATGAACACACACACAGAGCACCCGAGAAAAATGGGACAATCTATGGTCGTTCTGGGAACTACGTTTATTTTCCTTCCATTAGCTCCTATTTAAAATTTTGACATGATTTATCATCATGCATTTTGACATGATTTATCATCATGCATGTCCACATCAATCTTCATATGAAGATTATTAGATCAATGAAGACAATAATATAATAACTTTATAAAATTTTTTAAAACTTTATAAAATGCCAAAACATTACTATAAAATTTTGTGTATCTTAATGTGGCTCATCCAACTCCCACATAATTATGTGATTCCATAAATCTAATATCTTTTTTTTTTCTGGTTTCATTCTTATTACCAGTTTACTTCCTTAGCCAAGAAAGTTTAAAATCTCTCACTAGTTCCTTGTGAAAAAAATGCTCATTTCAGGTGTTCAGATCCATCTTTAGACGCTCTGAAAGGAAGGATGTAACAGAATGGAAAAAAATGCCTCCATTGTCATCAGTTAATGGGTGGCTTAGAGCCTGAATAATTGACTTTTAAAATCTTCCCTTATCTTATTCATATACAAATCCTTTTAAAGCATACTAGCTTTTGGCTGTAATCACACAGAGTGAAACAAACACCTGTTTACTTAGGTGACTGTGTACATACTTGTGTAAAAAGCCCAGAAGGTGAGTTATTTTAGCATCTTTTGCATCAATACAATTCCAAGAGAAAATTAGTGCCTGTTCCTGGTGCATTCTGAAAAATGCTTTCTTTAGCAGGTTATTTCTGGTTTATGTGGGCTTTGAAGTAGTCTCAGAAGACAAACAAAACAAAGTGTTTTTTCAAAAACTCAATCACAGATCCAGATAAGTTTTTGTCTCTGGATTCAAAAGTTTAGGTGGCTTTGAGGGAGGCAGAGGTAATTGGAAGAAAGATTCATTTATGGTTGCTAACTAGATAAAAACTGTCAGGGTCAGGCAGCCTCTTAAGCAGAAAATAGCCAGAGGCAGGCAGAGTGTTTGAGGAAGTTTTATATATCCTTGCCCTGTTCTTGCTCTCCTGGTGTATCTGCCGTTGGCCACTGATTTGTGTGTTTGTTTGTTTGTTTTTCCAGGGCAGGGTGCAAATACAGTCCCCATCTGCCATAAATTATGCTGTAGAGTTCCCTGCACTTGACTCAATTACAGAGGTCGGCACAGAGTAAGCCTTGACCCTCGCTTTGGAAAAATTAGTCGGTGGCTTGCTCCTTAGTAGACTTTTCTTTTTTCAGATGACTGTTTACGTCAGGATGTGGAGGACTTGAATCAAAGGACTTGATGATGAGCTATTTTAAATTGCTATGGCTTGCCTGAGACCATTGGAACAAGGCTAATTTATCCCACTGTATTTCTGACATGGAGAACGTGCCATTATCTCACCACGAATGCTTTCACTGGTGCAAAATATGCTACTTTTAGAATGAAAACTATAGATCGTGATCTACGACAACACAGCCTAACAGTATCTTCAGCTGAGGGACACAGAAATCATAACATATTCTGGCAGGTGCTTTGGAACTAGCTCATGTTAGTCTTAAACCACCAAAAATTATTGTCATTCCTAGGCAATTCAAGTGAGAAAGCTCTTTTTTCAAAACAATATTTAACGGCCCTGAAAATAAGAACAGAGCAGCAGGGAAGTACCTAATGTTATCTCAAAAGCACTTGCCGCACCCTTAAATCCAAAGACAACTCTTCCCATGGACAGACAGAAGGGTTTGTTTGCTGTTTGGGCATATGAGCGAGCTGCATGCCCTGGCTCAGATGTCAAAGCCCTCTCTTCAGTAATGCCTTTAAGCTTTCAGCAATGCCTTGAACACCTACATTTAAAGGTGAAGAGTTTGCACGGCAAGAACATTAGTGTTGCGCATATTTAGAGGTTTGTATGTATTAATATAACAACTGTTCTCGGTAACTTTCCAGCGGAATTAATGTTGAAGCTGTTGTCATTTTTTAAACATTCTGTAATCACTGCATTACTAAAGCAGAAATATTATTTTAAGCTTTTCAGAGCAACAATTTAGAAGTGTATTCAATTGCTTCTTGACTGCAAACTAGACTAATACCCAGCATTTTTAGCAATGTTCACAGAGTATGTCATAGTTAAAATTCCATATAAGCATATTTTTAAAGTTATCTTCTTTCACTTGCCTATTTTGTTCAAGATTTGCTTTCTCATGGAAGAGTTGGGAAAATATGCATCCTAAGCTCTGTAAAGAATGCAGCCTCTGCTCTGCTTTATGTCAAATGATTTCATCAGCTCTTAGAGCAGTGACACTGGACCTCGAACAAGGGTGTTGGCAGACAAAAACTCATTTGGTTTGCTTTCAAATTGTAATACATTAATTTATAGTTTTAAGGGAATGGGCATTGTATATGGAGCATTGGAGACTTCTGCAAAAGAAAAGAGGGTTGTCCCTTCTATTGTGCTCTCTCTTCAGAAAGCTTCTGCTTCCCTGACAGAGGAAGCAGCTCCCGGAGCTCTAAGGCACTAGCGTCATCTTGCACAGGAGACGAGGGCCAAGGGCTTCAGCCGGCACCAGATCCTGGTGAGCTACTGCAAATCCTGCAGTTCTGCGGCTTGTAACAGTGCAGAAAGGCCCCCAGAACTTCCTGTTCCCGCTGTGTGGCAGTTGTGTGCTCTATTCTCCTAAAGCCAAGGGTACAATTTGTTTTTTGTTGGGCTCTGTTGGGATTTTTTTTTTTTTGAGTTTCTTCATGATTGATTGTTTCCAGTTTAGCCTTTGATATATCAAGGAATTCTTAATATTCTTCTCTCTGGCAGAGCTTAGAGTTGCCTGTATGAGTTTTTTAATGCTACTCATTGAACTACTGTTCAATAAAAGTCAGTTCTCCAAAAACACATAGAGTTGGAATATGCTCTTTTGCTGGCACTTTTCCCCCCACTCAGTTTTCCTTTTGAAAAGGAGATATAGAGTCTGGTCCTGTGAAATTCTGTGTACAGCTATGCCTGGAAAATTGAAGCACTGTTTGTCCAAAAGAAACTAAGACCCTCTGGAGTGCTATTAGCTTGAACTTATTTGACCAAAGGTTTATCTGCTATTCTCCTTAATTGCAACAGCTCAAATAGGAGCATGTCTTCAAGCTTTACTAATTTTTTTTTTTAATTCTTCTAATGGAAGGAAAACAAGGAAATGAGACATATAAAGCAGAACAGCAGAAAGCAAAAGTACCTTCAAAGGCAATACTAGAATAACACTCAAAGGAAAAAAATGGTTTAAACATGTGTCATGATTTTTTTCCAAAGTTAGAATTTTCCAACATTGATATTTCAAAATATTCTTGGAAAGCAGTCACTTGATCTCTGATCTCAGAGAAGCCTGATTCAATACTAATAAAATCTATTTTATGTGATTGTTAAGATGATCCTAGATATCTGATACATTTAGATGAGTATAACTGGAGGATTATATCCAAAGCAGTACATTAAACAGTGCCAGGACTTGGGCATAATTTTGGCACAGACCAACTTGTGCTCTTCCTGGAATGGTTCAGGAATTAGGCCTGGTTAGGGACTCAGCAGGAGTTTGGACATTGATAACTTGTTGAGGAGGCTAAGTTTAATAATATAGATGTGACCAGCTAGTGACAGAGAACAGGCATTTGGTTTGTCTAATCTCCCGATAATAGACACAGCCAAGGTGTCACCCATGAACTCCTTACTGACTCTCTATGTCCCTTACCATGTTACTTTCAAATGAGGACAAAAGTATGAGCAGTTGAATCGTGAACTCCCACTCTGCCAAAACCCCCAGCAGAAGTGCAAAGCCCTGATTCTTGCAAAGGGCAGGAAAGCAAGTAGCAGCTGGACAGAAGGAATGGTCAGAGAGTAGTAATTCCTGAGGAGGAGTGCAGGGGAGAGAGGAAGAACACTGTAACATGAATTACTACCACACTACTCCCGTCTCCCTCCCCTGCGGCAAGTGCGACCATGCTGGCCACACATTTTTCACCCTGTGGCACAGGCTCTGCTGAAGAAGTGCTGCTGAAACAGAAGAAATAAGACTCTTCCCCCCCGTTGTTGTGTGGCTGTACCAGAGCATCAGGTGAAGATGCAATGGCGAGGAGAGCGCGGTTCAGGCCTGTAATCCTGCGGCGTGGGAGCTCTCGCTGAATGGCACATCTGTGAACCGGCTGGACCAGAGAGATGTGAGGGACTGGAACAGCGTCAGGATAAGCGGTGCATTCTGAGAACTTAGCTACAAATCCCTACCAGATGACCTTGGTGAAATATTTTTTTTTCAGCAGCTCTTAGCTTGGCACAATTTTCACAAGAACTGCAAAAGCCAGTTCCTTGCCATAGAGCAGTCCCTCAGCTGCTTTTCAATAGTTAGCTGTGGAACATGGAGACATTAAAACTCTTCACCCACATGGTTATGGGATTGTTTTTAACATGTGTAAACAACTGTTTTTTCTTTCGTTTCATTCTTGGAAATGCTTGAAGCCCTCTAGCTGAAACTTCCAAAAACAATTTGGACCCAACCACATATCTAGCCTGAACAACTGAAATCTGGCAAAGCTGTAAGAAACTGCATTTCATACAGTGTAACACTTTTTAATGAAAAGTGCCAGGCAAGTTTGCATAGCGGCCTTGTTATCAACTTTCTTTGTATTATGTATTCTCTTCTATGTCCTACCGTAACATTATGCTTTGCATGTCAGTTGTAACACCTGAATTTTAATATAGAATTTAATATCTGTTCATACTCATACTTCCAGTTCTTATCTATTGATGACTCACAGCAGATTAGCTATATTTTGCTAACAGGATGACAAATCTGAGACTAACAGAAATCCTTCAAACACATCTCTTAACAGAGTTTCGCATTATTTTCTAGTCCAAAAAATCTTTGTAAAGCTCAGAGAGGTATCACAATGGAACATCCTAACTTTTCAGTTATCTCATGGCTTCAAGGAAGGACTCCCAGAAAAGTTTTAAGAGAAAGCAACAGAAGCAGTTAGCTAAGATCAAATGGTTCTCCTTTCTAGAATTAAAAATGAGACGGATAATGTACATATCTATCTTAACAAAAGTGCTTATCAACAAATAAATTCCCTCCATTCTGTGTTCAAAAGAAATATTTCTAAAGATGGCAAGAATAAAAACAGAGAGTTTCCTAATTAAAGTCATTTTTCCATATATTTTTGTTTACCTATGAAACAGTAAATATGGTTTATGTTTATGTTTTCTTCTTCTTTCTGTTTCTGTTCATGGTTTCTTAGTGTGTACAAGAAAATGAATTTATTCATGATCAGTGAGTTGATACAGGCAACACATTTGCAAACATGCCCTAAGAAATTTCTAAATACTTCTTGTAACAATTGTAACCAAACTTCATAAGTTTTTTCCTTTATTTGATCTCCAAATGATCTATTATGGCAGCACTCTGAAAATAAATGAAAACAACATAACATCTGCAATTTATGTTTTCCTGCTTGTAATGCTGTATGACAGCATTTTTAAGATAGATACACTTATTAGACACACAGCCAGCATTTTCTGCTATGTCCTTGAGAATTTTGACCTATTAACCTACCGTGAAGTTTTAATGCAAATGGCTGAAGGCTGCCTATTCTCTTTTTCATTTTTCCATAAAGAAACTGTTTTAATTTAGGGGATTACACAGATGAAATGCTACTCTGAAAGAATTAGAAAACAGTGATTCTGCTGAAATCCACCATGGCAGAACTGCAAAATTTTTACCACCATTTTCCCCTTGAGAAGTTTGAGGAACGAATCCCCGAGGCCTGTAGAAGGGCTGTGAGGCCTGCACATCAGCTCAGACGTCTCAGGGTTGTGCTCTTTGCAACTCTCCCTGCTGTTACCACTACATATTAGTCCCACACTTGATGCACAAGAAGTCATAGGTACCTTCAAAGTGAAGCAGAAAAAATGTTTTCCCTGTCTTCTTTTTTCCACATGTCCTAATTTCCTTCTATAGCTAAGCAATGTTTAAAGTTCTTACTCTGCAGAAAAGAGCTGTTGCTCAAATTGCCTGTCTGATGCAAAATGAGTATTTGAATACAAATGACTGAATGCACAACTGATTTGTTGAAGGGAATCACAGTTCTAAGATTTTGTGTTTAGCTTTGAGTATCCCCAAGTCTCAACTCCTGTTGCAGGAACCTCTAAGTATTTCATACAAAGTAGAAAAAAATTATTTGGAGAGAATGAAGCAGTCATCCCAGAATATGTTGCATTTAGACTGTTTTTCTGGCAGATGGAAGACTATGTGTTAAATCAATGTCTTGAAGCAAGAAAGTATCCTAACCTTTTCCTTTCCGCTTTTTGTTTTTGTTTTTGCATAATTCCAGACTCACTCTCATCTTCCTGTTTAGTTATGAGAAACTCATAATAAAAACCATAGTTTGGAGTCCAGTAAAATATTTAACCCAAACTAAAACTAATGTGCCTCACTGCAAATTCTAAAAAATATACAGCAAAGCATGTATTTGTTTTTATTTTTTTTTAGGTTCATCCATCACTCTAAAAAGTACAAATACATGCACAGTCTTAATCATCATTAATTTTCCTGGGAAACCTTTGAAGGAATAGCTGAGCAGTGTTCTATTTCCACTTTTCTCTCTGGATTTTTCTCTTACTTGCTGACTGCTCCTCAAATCTATCCTCTCCCTCTTTCTCTTTCTTGAACCACAACAGGTTCACGGAGAGAACTAGGAGCTCTGAATCAAATGTAGATGTTCTCATTTTCTGCCTGGTAAGAAACAGTTCCGCATTTGTGAAAAGTTTCATGTGTGTTTGTAAATCACTGTGATCTTACTGAGTGATTAGTTATGACTTGAAAGCTTTTATAAACCAAGGAATCACAGTGTGTTTGCTAGGGAATTATACATTAAGATAGATAGCATATTATTTCTTTTAGACTAACCAGAGTAACAAATACAGCTAATATGATGGTAGCAAAGGTAACAACTAAGGTAACAGTTGTTACTCAACTGAACAAACATCGTCTGACTTACTGCATAGGTTCATACTTATTCTTTCTTCATAAGAGAATAAGGAAAATCAGGGAATAGAGAGCTGGTGCTGTGTCACAAGCGATGTGGTATGGCTCATGTTACCCCAACACAGTCTTGCCACCTCCCTTTCCTAGGCTGCCCCAGGACCATGAAAGCTTTGGCACTTTCATCAGCTGACTAGAAAGCTCCCATCCCCTTTATCACTTCAATGGAAAGACTATTCTTCACCGCAATCTTTGCAGTGAAACTCATCATTTTGTAGAGTATCTGTTATTTTATTCCCCTGGTCCACTTCCCAATGACTTTATCAAGGTTCTCCAGTCTTTGTGACTTCCTGCTTCCTGAAACTACTTCTAAGCATCTCACCAGGTACATATGCTCCATTTCAGATGCCTGGTATTTATTACTGCATATTTTTCAAAGGG
>NW_010580519.1:284159-296885 GCF_000705375.1 Tinamus guttatus
GGGCTGGGCAGGTTTTTGAACGTGCTGCCACTCAGCCATGTGCAAGACATTGACTTAAGTCTCCAAAATCATTGGGTTCAGGAGATTTTAAAAGGAATAGCTAGGGAGACCTTTTAGCTTCCTTCTACTGTGGCCAGATCATTTGGAGCTTACAGGTCTGGAGCCACGAGGACTCTACTTTTTCTGTTTTTTCTGTTTTTTTTTTAAAACACTGCTTACCGTGGCTAATGGCAACCTAATTCTTAAAGCAAATCTTTATCAAAAATGCCAGCTACCCAAAGAGCCATTGAAGCATCTAACATTGTTCCAGACAACTGGGCTGAGCCCAAGCCAGGTATTGCCCTGCCAGAATGAGCCCAGGGAGGCTGCACAACTTGAAGACGTGGGGGTTGCATGGGTTACAATTGAACCCAAGGGAAGGCCTATTTTTTCCTGAAAAATATTCCTTCTTAACACTGACACCAGCATATTTTCTATTTTGGCATGCTTATGTTCTTGCAGCTTCCTGGACATATTTCTGGTTCTCCTCTTTCCTTTTCTGCTTCACTCCACCGGGACAGCTAATTTCCTGCTACCTGCATCTCAAAGCAGAGTCACACTTTATTCTGCAAGCTTCTGTGAAGATACCTATTCTCGTCCCTCAGATAAATTCAGTTTCTGTTCCTTCTTTTCCTTGTGGAATCTGCTTTCCAAGCAGAGCTATTTAAATCTCCTTATTCCAAATTACTTTCATGATGTTTAATATTACAACATCTCATAGCATCGGATTCGTTACTATATTTACATTTGTAACATCCCAGGTGTTATTAAAAGTATAGGAGTAAATAACTTGCCAAGAGTCATACAAGGAGTTAGTGATTTAAGAGCTGTCCATTTAGCCAGCCGCCTTCTCCCCCAGCATGATACCTAACATCTGGCATTTTAAGGTAATATTATTTGAAGGGAATAAACAACACAATTCAAACATGGCATGAATATAGGGGGAGAATCTGAATTTAGAAAAGTGGTTCCTATTAATAAGCAATCAATCAGCTGAGCTGTCATTCTTACAGTCTATTAATTTTAGTGTGACTTTGTTTGTACAGGAGGAAGAGGTATCTAAATTAACTTTCCTTGTGTGCATTTATGCTTGCCACTGGCACTATTTTTAGATACTCAGTACTCCTCTGAAGGGATTTTTTTTGAGCTGAATTGACAACAGTGGTCTGCAAAATTGTTGTTCCTGCCCTACTCAGTTCTTGACAAAGAGTTACAATTGTTGTGTTATGTTCAGGCTAGTTATTGAACATTTACATAGGTGATTTGGTTTATTTCTGACACTTTCTCTTCATGCTATTTGAGCTAGGGGGAAATTCAGTATAATGTCCATAGCTAACATTTCATGTTTTTCTAGCACTTCATTCTCAGAGAACTGTAGTGATGCAGGTTGTGTGTCTCCTGAGGCGCTGAGCAGAGACTACAGACTCATTACTGGGAATTTGTTTTCTTGGAGCCAAGCAGCATTTTCACTGTCACACAGAGGGCTCTCACTGAAACACAAGTCTGACCAGGTCCTCCTGGCCTCACAAGGACCATGACAATTTTGTGTGTCCACTTAAACATGGATCAAGGGGTCTTAAAGCTGTCTAGACTGCTCCCTCCATCTTTCTAATAAAAAGCTGATCCAAAATAATCCAGCTTCTCTGATTGGAAATTAATGCACAGCCTAACTGTGTTCATGGCCAATTTATACCCACTTTATCAAAGACCAAATACATTGCCTTAAACTGCCCCTCCCTTTTCCTGCTGCCCTCAGCATATAGACAATAGTCATAATCATCTTTTTAGCAATTAGGCTAAATGTTTTAGACCTCCCCAAGTGACACGAATTTTCCATTACCATTATTATCTGACTAACCCTTTTGGGTATCTGTATAAACTCTGGAAATACTGAGGCCTTTGCTAATTTTTCAGACCTTGAATATATTCTAATAGCTTTTTTAGCTTGTTTTCTAATTTCATAAGCCAAAGAACTGTGCAAGGAAGTTTTCTCACACTTATATTAGTAAGGGTTTTTGGGCTGATTTACCATGGTATCTACTCTGGTGCCCTTGATTAAAAGGAGGTTTTCGGTATGCAGTAAAATGGGTTTAGTTACTTTTTCTCCAATCCACATACTACTTTTAAAATCACTTGGCTCAAGTAGACTGCTTGGCCACAGTTGCCATTGTCTGGTTAACCCAGGTGTCAGAGTCCTCAGCTTTTAAATGCTACACTTGATGGCCTCGTGCTGCAGCACTTCTCATCTCCCAGCTTGCCTGGTCCCTCTCCCTTCCTTCTTCCTAAATCTCACAGACTTAACCTGCACTGTAGCATATGGGCAGCTGTCACTCAAAAAACTGCAAGGATGATTCGTATGTGTACAGGTCTGCTTAGTTCTTCAATTTGTCTCTGCTGCAAGTGCCGAGTATGTTCTAGTGAAATCCAATGGGATATAAGAACTCTGCACCACCAACTATGGGAATTCCCATTTTTTTCCACTCATCCCTGCTGATGATGGCAAATTCTATTAGTTACAGTAGCTAGTTTTAGGAACATTGCTCCCTTTTTCACCTACAGAGGAAAAAAAAAGAGCTTCTATTTTCAAAGGTTATGCTTAATAGCTGAAAAAAACCCTATATTAATAGGACTGGTCAGCAACTTAGTAAATATCCTCTGCTACTTCATTCCACCAAATGCATTTCTATTTCCTACACACACAGACACACACACACACAAAAAAAAAAAAAAAAAAAAAAAAAAAAGACTGGAACACCTTTTTGAGTGCCACAAGATGCTCCTTGCTTTCTGTGGTAGTAGCCACAGCTAAATTAGGTAAATTTAGGTACTTCCACCACAAAGGGTTTTTCCAACCATTAAGGGCCTAAGCTCTTCTCAGGTCACCCAAATCTCCACCAAGGAATCATGCTTGCCATATGTGCACCATCTTCTCTTCCTGTTTAGGATGCAGTTGGAAAGAGATGTTTGGTAGGACAAGTGAGCTCAGCCGTGGAGGCAGACTTCAAGGTCTCCTTCCTCCTAAACAGCATCCCTGTTTTCCTTCCTTATTCATTTATTATTTACCATCTCTAGCCATTCAATTTTTTTGGACTGCTTGGAAAGATAAAGATAGAATCTTTTTAATGTTTTTCCGAAATTCTTGAGATGGACTCTTGATAGCATCATAATTCTACATGTTTGTCTTTCCACCAGAATATGGGATGGAGAAGGAAGAAGATGTAGTGCATTCTAAAAGCTGGAGTAAACTAGGATAGACAATTATAAGCTGGATTTTTAGTTCCTATTACACTTATTTTAGAATATAACACAGCAAACCCAAAACCAAACAAAAATACGACAGACATAGCTTCCTTTCCTACTCTGAAAGTGCTGACCTGTGGTTTATGTTGCCTTCTACTCTCAACTAGGGTACAGATTTCAGTACACTGATAATAACAGCTGCCAAAATAATTTTCAGTCAGTGATGTTCAAAACATGGCAATCCAGATAAGATGTGAGGTCTTTCAACTAAGATAACTGGAAATAATCAAGGCCCTGAGCAACCTGATCAAAGATTTAAGTTAGTTCTACCTAAATTCTGCTTCTCTGATGCCATAAGCAGGGCCTAGATAAGACTGTCTCGAAGGACATGCTGCTGCGACTCTCACTGTTTGCAACGTGATACCTTTGGTGACTTAAGTCCTAGTTTCTAGCTTCTGTTGCTTGAAGTGGCAGCAGTTCCCATAGCCAGCTGCCTCCAAACATGCAGTGCCTCCAGCACGGAGGAGCTCAGCTGCCCTGTGTGCCCCCCTGCGCAGAAGGGACACATCGTCCTGCCCTGTGCCTGGCATCTAGCATGGCACCGTTCCCTTCCTTCTGCCTCCCACCCAGGGATAAACTCAGGCATGTTTGCTTTTCTGTAAGGGTTTTAGCAGAGCTGAGGATTGATATTCTTTATCCGAAAAATAATTCAGGTTTCTTTTTTATTACAGGAGTCCTTCTAGAAAAAAAAAAGAGAGAGAGAGGTGGGATACTACAGAAAAACTATTCTGATCTTTACATTAAAAGTTAAGTCTAAGCATTGCTGTCATTATAATCGGTTGGCCATGTGAGATTTTGGAGATAATTATAGATCACAGACACAGGATTTGAATAGCCTTAACATGCTAAACTAAAATCTCTATGTTTTGCTCAGTGCAACCTTGAACCAGCCAAGGTTAAGCATATGTGCTATGCCACCCTTTCGTTGGTGTCCTTGCCTATGACTTTAAGGCATATTTTTTCAACAATCTAAACCTTACGAAAAAGTGAGAATGTTCTTTGAGTCACATAACTAGATGGGGTTTTAAGAATACCCCATCAACTGTGTTCAGAAATTTGAACTGGAGGATAAATTGCATGTGTTTTTCTTTAGTGTTTATTTGTTGTCACAGTAACTGCAATTTTCCCAATAAATGGAAATTGCATCGTTTCCTGAGGCATCCAGGTTATTAGACTGAAATAGCATCATGAACTCACCACCACTTCTCCCTTCCTGTTGTCAAGTTAGATCTCATTTAGTTACAGGAACAGGCACTGAAACAGGTTAGTTTAGATATGTGTGCATTAGAAAGCTGAAGCATGTCTGCTTAGCCCCATTACAGCCTGGATGACTCATGCCTGTGTGGGAAAGACCTTATTTTCACAGAGATCTCTTAGATAAACAAGGCAAGTTGGCAGCAATTTGATTACACTGATGTTAGCAGTCTACTGCTTTCAGTTGGATTCATTTGGTTTATATTTGCTGAAAAATGCAATCAGTCTGATAAACTATAATGAAAATTCTTGTACCAAGGATAAAACTTTCCTATTCGACTACACTTTTTTTTTTCTTTTTTTTTTTTTTTTTGAAGGAGCAGCCTTAAAAACTCTCTGAAAGTTCCTTTTCTGTCATTGCAGTATAATCCACTTTTTTGGTGGTGGTGGTGGGATTTTTTTAGGAGAGACTTTTTTTAGTGAAACTGCAACTCTTGCTAGCTCCATTGCTTAGAACTCCCACCCCCTTCAAACCTACAAGCCTCAGATAGAAAACGGATTTCTTTTCCAAAATACTATTTTTCCCCATGCACTTAAATGACCCCTTGAACAACATAAATCACAAACAGTATACACTTTGACAACATTTCCCCAAAAAGGAAAGGCAAAGAAAGTGATCCTTACTATATTAAAGAGCTATTGAAGGATGTAAATCAAACTCAAATAGTTATTTCAAATTAATTGAGGCTTTCACTCTTGTTCTGAAGCCTCCATTGAATACCTAAATGAGACTGGTCGAACCACAGATTATCAAGATGGTAGGTACTTTTTTATCAGCTTTGAAATGAAACTAAGATGGACAATCTGCAGCAATCTTTTAAATTCACACAGCCCTTTGCTTGTGTCAGCCAACAGCAACGAGCCGGGTTGCCCATTTAAGGGAAAAAGTACAAGCTCCAGCCTATTTCCCTGTACTTCATGTGTGTTTGTCCCCCTCCTTCAGCAGTGCATTCTGTAATGCCAAAAAGTATTTCTTTCCTTACAAAAGGCAAGCACACATGCAGACACATACGTACACATTTGGGATTAACTTTTAGCTTTAAGAGAGTTGCAAAATTAAGCAACTGGATGTCAGAATCGTTATTTTTCCTTTCTGTTCTGTAATACCACATATAGCAATTATCTTTGAACTGGGGAAAAAAAATAATAACATTTCCTGCTTTCTAAGTAGACAAGGATAAATCCTGTATGTCAATGTTTGTGGGACTATAAAATATGATTCTTAAATCTTCTGTAATTATGATTTTAAGAGATATACACTTAATGGTAGTAACTGTGTCTTTCTCTACATTTGAGAAATGTATAAACCATTTTCTGGAGCCTACAATCTATGCAATCTTACATATCATCTTGCATGCATGTTTTACTACTTCTTACAAAAGACTTGTAGTCCAAATGAAGCAAAAAGAGAACGAGAGAGTAAAACCACCCACAATTAAACAAAAAATACTGTCCCAGTTTAGCAGGACTTTGTGTCTGCACTGATATCAACACTTTTTTTGCTGAGATGATAAGACTAAAAAGTAACACAGAAAGTGTAGATTACCTGCATAAACTGGAGGAGTGGCTGAAAAATCAAAAAAAATTAAACAAGTGTCCAGAAAGGCAAACTTCTACTAACACATTAGGTGACATAACACGGTTAGAGACTTCCATTGCCCTTCCCAAAGAGGATATGGGCACAACTGTTCCCACCCACTGGACATTACTACATCAAAGATAACTAAAGGGCTGTGTTATAAATACTTCATTTTCTAGTATGACTAACTTGGTACAAATACCAGCTATGGAATGAGAAAAGAGAGGCTAAGAAATATTAACTCTTCACTAAATAACTGTTTCCCCAGTGACAGTATCTCCAACATCAAGGAAAGAAACTTTATTTCCAAAATAATTCTACTTGTCCTGCCATTTTAAATGACTAATTGGCTCTGAATTTTTCTGGTATTATATATAAAATTGAGGAAAAAGTTGCAGTAGAAAACACTAAGAGCAATAAAAGGAAGATGCTGAAGCTGGAAAGTCTAGGCATTTGTGCTTCTTATGAAGAAATTTTAATTTTTTTCTACATAACAGATGACATAATTACCTGACTACCTAGTCTATTTTCACATTTTATTTTTCATTTCTTTTTTCATGTTTTAGCTACTAAACACTTTTGGTGAAATGGGAAATTAATTAAGTTCCTTCTCTTTTGTGCTATTGTTTGCTCTAGACTCTTCTCACACACTGTAGCTCTGTTTCTTTGAATGGTGTTTTGGATTTGTGAAAAACAAAATCTCTGCTCCCAAATTCATTTTATATTTTACATTAGTATGACAAACTGCAACAACAGACCATTAGAAACAAGGAGAGGAAAGAGGAAAACAGAGAAAAATAAAACATCTCTTAGGAAGAAGAGTTATTTGGACTATAGATTATCTATTTTGTTAAATGTTCTTGAGAGAAATCAAAAGAAAACACACGTTGCATTCAGTGGCGTAATCTGGGCCTTTGACTCTGCAAAGCTGAGGCACATTTTTGATTTATGCCTGGGGGCACATCAACTGAGTTAGATGAGGTCACCAAAAGCACTATATTAAGCACCTTATGATTCTGTGCCACCAGAAAGATCACTTTATTGATACACCTGTATCAGTAAAACTAATTATTATGGAAATGAGTACGCTGATGGAACTATGACTTGGAGGAACAGTGCAGGACATACTATTAAAAGTGGAGATTTTCTGGAAGAACTGTGCTTACTGTGCACCCTGCCACCAGGACGCCCAGCTCTAACGTCGGCAGTCCTGCCTCAGTCACCAGAGCCCTGCTAGTGGCAAACACCAGTCTTTACAGGCCAACAGTCTCAGGTTTTACAGTGATAGGCAGTATAGAAAACTCATATATTGCAAGTTCATTTTCAAATTTAACGAAGCCTTCAGCACAGAAAGTGGACTAGTTAATACCTGCGCTGAGGTTAAGAGTCTACAAGATACAAGCAGGAGGAGCATGGATAAATCTCAGGGGATGTAGGCTGAGACAGAACTGCAGTGAGTTTGAAGATGAATTTCAAGCCTTGAATTCTCTTGTTAAAAAGAAGCAGAGGTTTTATAAAGAGCCTGAAAGACGGGAATGATGACAAAATACTCAGTTAAGATGATGACTTCAGCTGTGGCTAGATTGGCAAAAAGAGGCCATAAATTATAATATCGTTACAATGAAGGTGAAAGAACTGAGCCACTGTCAAGAGTTTGGAAGTGGATTCAGAGTGGGAGAGATATACAGTGCTAAAGACTGTGAAAGGTGCCATTAGTTTTCCAAAGCCATGGGAATCAAAAACAAAATCAAAGTAATATACAGTAGAGAAAATAAATGGCTATGCTATGTGCACTTGTATTCCAAGAAAATCTCTAGGAAGGAGAATATCACCAAAACCTCAATTACTTTTTGATTTGATACAAAATTGAACTTAGTTTCACTGCAATCATTAGTAGAATTGGCTATTATTCAAAAATGAAACCATCTGTTGAATAGCCACATTACATATTCCAGTTTTGATTGGAAAATCTCACAGCCTCTTTGTGAACACCTGTTGGGAATAGTAATTTTAGCCTCCTTCCCCATTTTGAAATGGCAAGGAAGACAGATGTATTTAAAACCACAACTCCATGTGTTAGAATTGGAAGTTGCTTTTGCAACTTATCTATAGAACTGTCCAAAGGCAAAAATTGCCTTTTGCTTTTAAAAACTTTAGTAAATGTAGATTCTGCAAGAAAAGTAAAATTATAAAGCCATTTTGCTGAGCAACAGCTAAAAATGAAAAGCAACTAGTAATTAGAATAAAATTTCCACATTTTATATGGATTTTGTCATCCATATATACTGATATATTTCTTCACATTTTTGATTATTTGCCAATTAATTCAATGAAAATTAAAAAGTTGCTTTCACTCTAATGTCCAGAAGACAAAAACTGTATAAATTATACTGTCTCAGTTTTAGTTCTGCATCTTTCTTTGAAAAAAATAACTTTCTCAAGAAATGTCTACATTAAAAAGTAATATCAAAGCTTCTGTTTGGCATTTAGATTTGAGATACCATAGAGCCGTAGTAATTCCACAATAATGATTATCATGTTAAATCATAGCCACCACAAAGCATTCCTATTAGCTGCTTAAGTAAGTAGTGTGCCCCTTGCTATGAAAGAAAATGTAAAATAAATTATTTTTGCTTTAATTTTTTTTTACAATCTTAATACTTCCTTTCTTTTATTGATTCACAGCAGTTAGTTACATTCTCAAACATCAACAAGACACAATTGCTTCAAAATATTTTCATTCCAGCCAATCTGTAAGCATTCCACTGTTAGAATGTGGTACTCGTGATTTATACAGTATGTAGGGATGAACCTGGAATTACTTAGCTGCAGCAAGACACTCTCATCTTCCTGAGCCAGTCCCTTAGTCCACAGTCTAAGTGTCAAACTGCACAGAGTATTCAGTCAGTCCATTCCTCCTTTAGGGCAAATATTTTTAATCTGAGACAATTCCACGTAAATCCTCAACTAGGAATTTTGCAGGGGTTAAATGCATTCTTTAGATCTTTGCCTTCATAACTTCATACATAATATGAATTCATAATCAGTGCTTCTTTTAAAAAAGATATGGATACTAAATTTCTTTCGCATGGATAAAATAGCTTTAAAAATCTGAGGCGGGGGGAAGAAGAGGGGAGGATTGTGTTCATTCTTCAATTGACCAAACAGCTTTTGTCAGTTTAGAGATAAACAAATCATGCTAAGCAATTCCTCCCTCATATTACATGACCACTATGTGACTACGGGATATGCATTTCATACATGTAAACAGACTTCTATTGTTCTGTGGGGGGTAAAAGAGCTCAGAATTGGTTTCTCATTTCTTTTGCTAAAAAAAACAATCACTTTGCAAACAACGAGCAACTCAAACACACTGGGGTATAATAAACATAAGGTCACTCTTGAGGAAGATCGTGTTATAAAGTGAATTAATCAAACAGATTAATGCTCTCTCTATATAAATAAGTGCAAGAGGAAGAACCAAGACCTGCTGTCACAAGGGTAGTACAAAACGTACGAGGTGTGTCTGTGCATTTAATTTTACTCAGGAAAGAAAAATAAAAGTGCTCTAGGTCACAAATTGTTCAGCTAATGCAGTTACTGAATGGCTGTTTCCTGTTACCACACAGGCTGTTACTGTCTTTTAACAAGCTACTAAGCTATCTCTGGTAAGGGATATGTATTTTATTCTTAAATCTTAGTTGGTCTTCTGTCAGCACGTGAGCAGAAAAAAAAAAGTTATGTCAAAATCTATACTTTTTTCATGTTATTATTAGTTACTTGATTATTCTGTCATAAAAGTACAAAAATTATCTGAGTAACTGTGTTCTGCGATGAAAGAGCAAAACAAACACATCCAAACCTTTTATCCCAACTTTTCTCTGCTGAAGTTTTCAGTTCATGCAGAATATTGTTCACAGAAGGAAACAGCAATCATTAGAAAAGAAACTTGCCTCTTGTAAAAGGAATACATTAAGAATTGTCAGTTAAATCTTACCTGTGAGCAAGAACACCTTGGGAATATATCCTTTACACCTCAAGATCGCAGGAGCCTGTCCCACAGTGCTACCACAGTAGCAGCCTTATCCAGCCCTAGGAAAACACAAAGAGAAACTTTTCCCACTTTCCTAGGTCCACCAGCAGCTGCAGTGGTGAAGGCAACAGGGCAGAGCGCAGAAGACCGTGGTCCCTTCTCACAGAAATCCCCGGCAGCAGAAGTAGGGGGTATTTGCTGTCCGTGTCTCACCCAGACTTTTGTTTGAGAGTTTTTTCAACTGTTGCTAGGTGGTGGTAGGCTTTGGCAGTTTAGTTCTCAGATTGTATTTCCCCTCTTCTGGTCTCTTCACACAGTGTTACAGCAATGACTTTGTTGAGCTCAGCTCGCTTGTGCTATATTTAACCAGTGTTCTCAGCAAGTCAAGCCTGTCAACAGCTGAGAAGTTTGGAGCGGGCTTTGCTGAGTTCCTCAGCTGCTGAATTATCAGTGGATGTAGCACTGCACAGCCCAGCTACTACATTCACTGAAAGATTGCAGAGAAACTGTCAAATCCTTTTAAGGCTTCCAGTGACTTCACGGGAGTAATTGCTATTTAAAGCACTAAATACAAGCGGGGCATTTAGGCATATATTTTAGGCTGCTAGAGAAAGAATACTTGTGTTCATAGCAGATGAGTTCAATTATTTATACAGTGAGGATTTTCCTAGGACATGTAGGAAGTTTATAATTTGAAAGGTATGCACTTCACTTGAGGAAAAAGTACACGTGGGGAGAATTTTCATAGCATATTTTTTACACAGTTTAAAAATATTAAGATGACATAGAGAAATTAATGAAAGGTTTACGTTGGAGAGCTTTCAGTGAGATATTTATTCCAAAGACAACCCTGTTCTTCCAGACCAAGATCTTCCTACAGTAATTCCTCCTCTGTCTCTAGTTCTTACTGGAGAAGAAAAGGAAAGCCACAAAAACTCCAATTAGTTTGATATGCAGCAGGCAAGAAGGAGCTTTAGGGACACATCACTCCAGGGTTATGTACATTTTATTGCTTCTGTATCTAATTACTGATTTTAGTTCTAAGCCATAAGTCTCTTAATCAGAATAAGTGCTTTTTAGCCTACAAAATAGTATGATATCAAGGTTGTCCAAAGACTTGGCAGATGTCAGACTGCAGAGAAAAGTTACACTAACTCCTGTGAGAACAGCCCCTGGAAATGCATCTGGCAAGGGAAACTCCTCACCTAACAACTCTCTTCTGATGGGAGCTATGCCTCATGCTTCAGAGAGTCGTACAAAACGGACATCTTTTGGAATGCTTTTCCATCCTCACCTGGGGTTAGATGAGAGGGAGGAAGGAAGGCAAGGCAAGGGAAGGCAAGGGAAAGGAAGGGAAGGCAAGGGAAGGGAAGGGAAGGGAAGGCAAGGCAAGGCAAGGCAAGGCAAGGCAAGGCAAGGCAAGGGAAGAGGGAAGGAAGGAAGGAAAAGGAAGGCAGGAAGGCAGGAAGGCAGGAAGGCAGGAAGGAAGGAAAAGGAAGGAAGGAAGGAAGGAAGGAAGGAAGGAAGGAAGGAAGGAAGGGAGGGAGGGAGGGAGGGAGGGAGGAAGGGAGGAAGGAAGGTCCTAGACAATCTGTTCGTTGGTCTTCATCCATGGAGGTACCCAGTTCTTTCTGAGCAAAAGCAAGAGATTCAAGCAAACTATAATGATACCCATGAGTGATGCTGGGTAACTGTGCAAATTGTAGGATAGATAGCAAAAAGGTGTCATGCCCTTTGTGGTGATTTCAACATGTAGGAACCTAATGTCAAGTAACTGACATACCAACATCACACTGACAGTGTATTTATAAACGCCCCAGATGTTTCCAATGTTTCAAATAAATTTTATTTTGGTACCAAGTAATAATCACTAATCTCTTGTTGTCCATTTGAATATTTGACTTGGACAGAATAGCTAGAATGTGTAAAAATATGAACTCTTTTATTTTACAGAAACAGCTATTTGGAAGATTATTGTAGAGACAGATAATGTTTTGGCACAAGGCTTTGTGTTGCATGCTTACACTTTGAATTTAAGTTACATATTACCCATATTTTAGAAAGAACATCTAATTTTGTTCTCCCATGTCAAACTGAGGTATTCCAATCAGATGAATATCTTTTTGGCTGCTGTGGCCTTAACTTATCTCTCAAAATGCAATATTAATAGTACTTTATCCATTAAACTACAACAATAATCAGGCAAACAAAGTAATTAACTTGGCTCATAAATCTCAGTGAAAACAAGCAATTCTCAGCATTTCTCTCCCATTAGTTAGTGATATACTCACAGAGCGGAAAATAAAGCAACTTCTTAGGAGGGTGATTAGCTGCCAGCCCATGTGGTTGGGTTTCAGTGGTGACCTGCTGATGCATGTCTGTGCACTCTTGCACAATTGCAACCTTAGTCCTCAGCTGTAAACCACAGATATTATTCTTATAACATAATAGGAATTTGAGCAAGATTGGGAGGAATTCAGAAGGTTTTACAAGTGAATCAAAGAAAATATAAGAAACTCTA
>NW_010580519.1:296924-307885 GCF_000705375.1 Tinamus guttatus
AAACTTCATACAGTATGAAAATGGTTCACATAAAAGTGTCTTCCCTACTGGTTGAATGAAAAAAATATAAATAGAGAGGGTGTGGAGAATGGGAAACATCAATGGAAATAAAAAGGAACACCATCATTTTTGTGCTAGCTATATGAATTGTTCAAAGTCACAAAAGAGACGATTCTACTGTCTTGTCCGATGTGGACTATTAAAGTACTGTACATGATCTTATTTCAACAGGATTATTTCCAGAGCCAGGTACTCCCTCTCTCTGTGAAACAAAGGGGCAGAATGTGGCCCTAGAGAGAGAACAAGAGCAGTAGCAGAAGTTGTTGCCGTTTTTGGACTTAATGCTAGTGACAGATATAGATGAGAAATTTGTATTTAATTTTGCAGTAGTCAGATTCTTGTGTGATTGCCTAAAACGTCTTGGCACAGATGATACGCCTTTCGATGTACTATATGGGGAAGAAATGTAGGACCTCTTCAGAAACTTAAACATCTGGAAGTGAAAACAGAGTGGCTGTTGGTTTTGCATGTGAAAAAAAAGCAGCAGCCTATACTTTCTTTTGCAGTGTCTGGGCTTTAGCTGAAGACAGAAAATGGTGTATCTTTCTCTGGTGCCATGCTCTAACAACAATGATGAGAAATTTGAAATGTATTCAGAAGGAAGTTACATGGCCTGGATGGAATATGTGTAACAGTAAAGGGCTGAAAAAGTTTAAACTGTTTATTACATCCCAAGAAAAATCTAAGAAGTTACTTATAGTCTACAGGTATCTGCATGACAACACCATTTTTGACAGAAGGGTTTTTGAGCAAAGAAAGGCATAGTGGATCCAGGAGCTTGAAGCTGGAGTTCAAAAAACTCAGACAAAAGATACATATTTCGGACAATGACAGTTATTAACGATGGGGTATTTTTTCCTAGGAATAAGTCTTTTTAAGAATGGATGACTTTCTTTTAGATATGTCATAGTTCAGTGCTTCTCAATTGATGAGTTGTTACCCCTGGGAGGTTATGACAAGCAATAAGGAGGAACATGAGACAATGAAAATTTTGTTAGAATATTTGTCAAAGAAAAACTTGGTCCTCCATTTCCAATACACAAATTTTCAAGGCTCAGTATTAACCTCTAAGAGCACATATATATACATACTACACCTTTTTTAGGATTTTCAGTGCACACACTATTACATTGCTCCCTACTTTTTTTAGTAGAAAATGAAAAAAAAAATCCTTTTCTACAACCTGA
Source organism: Tinamus guttatus (assembly GCF_000705375.1). The sequence goes on from NW_010580519.1 coordinate 298,172, forward strand.
GCTGTCTGTCTAAAAACTCTGGACAATATTGCTACAGAGAAATTCTGGGCTTGAGGCAGAAATTACTGACTGAAGATGTATGTTTTCTTAATAGGCAAGAAGAAAATAGATCTTTCTTCTGATCTCACTGGTCTCTCCTGACCTTAAAATGTGAAATATATAAAAAAGCTTTTCCTGGAACACATACAATAGTATTATTATATAATTTTTATGTTAGCTATTCATCACCGTAGTGTCTGACTATATCCCAGTTTTAAGCCATAGTGGCATCTAAAGAATATAGCTGTTATACTTTTTCATTTTTAAATTACTTTAGATCATAATTAATTGCACCCATATATTAGAAACAAATTTATCCAAATGGACTCACATTTTATTAACTGAAATGTCCTGAGGAGCTTTAGAAAATATGTAATTTTGTGTGAACAAGCACAGTCAGTTCTTCATTAAGTTGGTCCTTAAAATATGCTGAAGCATAAGAGTTATCAGTATTTAGCTTTTAAAAATTAACTTTCCTTTTGTTTCAAGGGTAGTGCACCGTTGTGTTCTGACTCTCTGCTTTGGTAAGTCCTAATGCTCACTTTTATGAAAGCTGTATTACTTTAAAATCTAGTACTGTTTGTAGTTATGTTTTTGCTTTATGGTCTAACTTGTGCTGTCTTATAGTAAGATATTTGGGAAGGAGGTTAGCCATATTTGGATTAATTTGATCTTGGCTCCATCCCTTCAAATCCATATTTTGTGAGGCTTTGGTGTCTTTTTTCACTTTTTCAGATACTATTGTCACTTCATAGAAGCTGATACTGCTTTTTATGTATTAGATCTGCTATGTACTCAGCCCAACTGCCTGCTTCCGTAATACCAAAAACCAAAACATATTTCTGCCATTCAGCTCGTAGATTTAGTTGGCTATTTTATAGTCTCAAAAAATGATGAAATTAATACAACTTTGTGATATTCCATAACCCAAATATTTTCCTAGCTATGAAAATTATTTTCCTAAAATAGATAAAATAATTAAATTAGAATTAAAAAGTTAATGGCATAATTAATGCTGCTATTTATATTTTCCTTACATCTTTTCCTTTCTTTTCATGATATCTGCAAAATATATGCTATTAAATTTAAGTTTGCTAGCAGCAAGCATGTCTGTTATATCAAAAAGATCAATAGCCTAAGATCCTTTCCACATTCACAAACCTCCCAGAACACTTAATGGAACTTTATAGTCTTTCCTGTAATAGTTCTGCATGCTTTATCAGTGAGATAAAAGGTTATCTTGATCCTTCAACAAACATATTTTGAATTTTTTGTGTAATTTAAATGAAAGAAACATGCAAAAAAATTGGCTCTTTCTCTTATTTCATATTTTATATTTCTGCATTTTGCCAACAAAAATACTGGCCATTCCCCAAATGAAGTAGGAAATAATCCAGAGATTAACAGAGACAGGATATATGGCCTCCACAAGAAAGTCAAATGGCCCATCAGATTTAGAGGAGCCTGACACTATCTATGACAAATGATAGAAAAAATAGTGATAATTTTATTATCATGTTTGGACACTTTTGAGTCTAGAGCCTGTAGTGCAAGTCTGGAGGAAAGTGCCAGCTCATGTGCTCACAACTGGACCAAACCATCTTACTTGCTCAGCTGTCACACCCCAGGAGTGGTATGCAACATGCTCAAAAACTATGATAAAAATGAGCTGAACGGGGATTAATTGCTTTCAAGGCCAGAATAAACTCTTCTGATAATCTAATAGAGCCTCCTACACAAGAAAGCCTGTGGAATTTTCCTCCTGCAAAGCAGTAACATGTAGTGAATTCAAGACATATTATGTAAACCAAATATGGACAATCTGTCACATGTGATCAGCGGTAAATCACGTGTACCATGTCAAGGAACCAAGCTTCCCAATTTCTGAACCAACTATTATTGAGGTTGGTTGACAATCTCCCAGCCTGCTGAAATGCAAGTCAGTGGCCTTCAACCTAGTGGCCTTCAAGCTCTCTAGATTTGTGGACTTATAAAAATTTTCTTGTAGAGATCCACATCCCTGCAGAGAGAAGTTAGGCCTACAAGAAACTAGCCTCATTTTCCCTGTCTTTTGTTTTTGTCCCCCCTTTTTTCAAGCAAAATAGCAAGCACCCTACTATTCTAAGTCTGTGACATTAGATTATCCATCAAATAAATAGGAATAAATATAGACAAAAATAGCATACTTTTTCTAGGCATAAATACTTACTTTTTTTCTAGGCATAAATATTTCCTTGAAAGGACACCAGGAACATGTTTTATGAATAATCCCATGATGATATATTGCACTGAATGTCAGTAGTCTTGCATTTTCTGAGGATTGTTTGCGTACCTCTCAACCCTGAGGGGTACTCCACAAAATTGCTAGAATTTTGTAATGTAATGTAAATGTCACCTTCTACTCAATGTAAGTATGAAGCTTGCTTTTCTAAAGATCTTTTTAAGTGAAAAAAAAATTGGAAAGGAATATGTAGATAGCAACTTCACATAGGTAATTATCAGCAGCATATGCAAAGAATATTAGAAATATTTGCTCTTAATGAGATAGACAGACATGAACTTCATTTATACATTTCAAGGAGTAGGACCTCTTTGCAGTTCAGCGTAATTTTGTTCAATGCACTTAACACCCTACTGTTTTCAAAAACCTAACAAACTGTGGACCAGAAAATTGTAGTTTAATTTCAGTCAATAAGTCAACAGCTGTTTTACACCAGTGACGAGTCTGGCCATTTATCTTTAAGATGACTTCAATTCTTTGTGCTGTCTTTCCTTCAGTAGTGCATCAGCTTACACGGGAACTGGAATGGTCAAATAGATGAAAGTACAGTGTGGTAATTACTTAAGAGTACAAATATCAACAGAACTTGGTCAGATCCCTCTGCTGAAGATCTTTACCAGATCTATCCCCTATAACATGAAGAAGCCATCCTCAAAGGAAATGCAGTCGGATCTGAGGTGAAATATGGCATGGAATATTACGGAATAAATATGCAGAACAGAAAAAATAGAATATTTGCCCTGAGCAAAGCAGATCAGCTGAATGTGTTATTGAAGTTGGAACTCCTAAGGACTAGATCACCAAAATTAGCATCCCTATCCTTGCAGTGTCATAAACTCTTGGATGTCCATAGGTCAAGCTGTGTTTTTGACATCTCCAAGAACACAGTGCCACCTATCTACATGTCAGAGTTAATTCATGAAGGAGAAGGCAGGAATGTCACTCAGAACACTACCATCTACGCTGGGTTTCACAAGGGCTGAGGGCGCACCTCCAGCGGACATCCCTGGGCTGCAGTGCATTTCCCACAAACCAGTTTTCTCTCAGCAACTCACCTCATTTGCAAGTTTTAATTCATGTGCTGACTGGTCACACCATACTTTGCTTAAGACATTGTAAGATAACAGTCTTGTATCCTACACTCCTACAGATTTTATTTACTGAAACCTAAATTTATTATTACATTATCTATGGACCTGTAGAACTTCAATCTCCAAGGAGAAAGGATTGGCTAAACCATGCAGAAGCATGCAAATAGCTTCAAAATAGGCACCTGCCTAGAGTACCTATTTTATCCAGGAAAGCACGAAGCTGCAGGAGTAGCTTTTGCTAATTTTATTTTCTCGAAAACCTCAGGACAAGATTCCCCGGAGATGAACTATGGATGTACTCCAGATGTTAAAAACAAAAAAAAAAAACCAAAAAAAAACCAAAAACAAAAAAACAAACAGTTCATTTAACTTCTTTATGAAGAGCTGTGTCCAATACCACTAGTAAATTGTATATATGGACCTTTCTGGAAGATAGTCATAGCACTTGCAATAATGATTTGCATATGAGGAGGAGCACAGAAGGGAAGGGATAAGATCTTTAGGTTCAGATGTGAATTCATCTCTTCAAGGGGCCAGAAACAAGAGTTTTGAAAATCAAGAATATAATCTGCATGAAATATCAAAGGCATGCTGTTTTAAATACAAAGAAAAGAAGGCTATACATAAAACAACTCTTGCAGTGATGTTCTCTTTACTGTGAAGCTTTCAGAAGAAAGTGCTTTGCCTTTAACTGACATGTTTGGTAGTAACAAATGAGGATGAAAATAGGAAATTTGACAAAAAGCTTGCATTCCTCTCGAGTCAGTTTTATTATTATCTTTCAATATTAGCATATAATCTTTAGGCATGTTTTGGCACTAAAACTAGACAAATATTTTATTTTGTAAGCATCAGGAGGATATGCATTTTTAAGACATACCTTACCATACAATTGTGTTGCAATATGTTCTTTGTAAAAACAAACAAACAAAACAGAAAAAAAAAAAAGCTAAAAGAGCTAATCCTTTTATTAGCAATGAGTCAGAAATTGGAAAAACAGAAAAAGTTCAAATAATAACATGTTTGGACTGAATATTAAATTTTCTGCTTTCTCTTTGACTACGATGCAACATGCTAGATCATCATCCAGGGAAGAACGTGGCATCAGAACCATGAGAGGAGACAGGGATCATTATGCTTGTATCAGTATCTGACTGAAGCTGTATGATCTTTGTGTTAAAGAGTAAACTGATGAATATAGCCCCTAGAATGCCTATAAAATTGCTCAGAAAACCTTTTTGAACCAAAATCTGTAATGCATCTTTAATCCTCTCACTACAGACTGGTGCCCAACACATGCCTAGTAACTCAAATTCCTGCAATGAAAAATAACATAATTTTGAAGCAGAGGTAACTTCCCAGTCCTTGTAAATAAGACTGCGGGTTTTTAGGGAAACCAAAACATGAAGCAGGAAGGGGGACTGGGACTCCCAAGGCAATAGGGAAATGTGATAGTGCACTGTGCAGAAATCAAGAGAGGGTACATGCAAGTGTGGTAGCAAGAGCACTGCAGGACGCCCAGCAAGGTGCTTCTACCTAGAGACTGAGAGGGAGAAAAAGAAAGTACCTTAAACACAAAACCATTGGTTTTTTGACATACAAACAACTTGAACAGAAGGAAGTACATGCTCGATCGAATACAAGCAGCAGTCACCAGGGAGCAGCCACGTAGGTTTCCGGCTTTTGTTTGGCTCATTTAATTAGATCCACTGTCAGCTAATTCTTGAGCATCTCTTCTGTCACTTCCCAAAAGCACGATGGCAGAAAGACTGCTGAACAGGGCAGCCAGAACTAGTATGGGCCCCAAAAATTCGCAATGAACTTATTTATAAATGCGTAATACTTCAGTGCAGATTGCACCTCACCTAATTTCAGCAATGAAGTTAGGGACAGAACCTGAGATGGTTGTTTATGATTTGCCTCTAATAATTAATGGAAGTGGATCACTTCATCTTGAAGAGATGGCTGAACATTCATTTTTGATGGGCTGAGTAATGTAAGAAGAATCTAGTCAGCAGCACATCCCCATATCTTATGCTTATCACTATTTCATAGTAAATAATTTATATATTTTTAATGAGTATATCTAGTACTAGTAGTATTTTTCATGTGTATAACACATAACACTCTAAGAATAAGTAGTTTAGTTTTAACAAGAAAGTAAATAAAGCAGGTAGATAAATCTATTTTTTTTTCCTCAGAAATTCCTAGAATTTTAGTTCTTTTCATATTTTCAAGTCTTCAGTGTGTCAACACTTAACATAGCAAACATTTTGCTAAATGGCATAGCAGCAAACTGTAAAGCTGGTTGTTCAAATTGTTTGTTAATGCTCTGTTTACCATTTCAGTGGTACAAGTTTTCCAGAACTGCATAGTGCAATATCCAACTGCTTTAAAAAGGCAGAGTTTTTAACTATTTAAGAATAGTTTTTAAAAATCTCTTGAACTACACATATAAGTGATACACAAGATATATATGATTCAGTTACATATTCAGAGCTGATGCGATTTGTGTTCTTTCTCTTGTATTATCCCCTAGAATCTATATTAATCCTAAGATTCCTTTAACAAGAAACAGACCTCTTTTTGGCAAATATTATCCTCACATTCCTCCTTTTAGAGAAGGCAGAAGGCCAAGATTTTTAAGTGTTTTGTGCTCTCCTCCCACATATATACCTTTTAAAATTAAGGCTTACTTTGTTTAGTCATGTTTTTCATACAGCTTTTTAGTACTAAGCAGTTTCCTCCCCCCCCCTCAGGTCTTAGTAAGCTCTTGTAGAAAGTCAAGAAGACAGTCATGAACCCCAAATTTTTCTTCAATGTATCTGTCAAAAGGATGCCCTGTAGTTCATCCACTAAGTGCTTCTGCTCTACTCACTTTTTAGTGTTGCACGTGTGAGAGGTTGAGATATAAAAAATCCAGCAAGATCTCCAGGGCCACCATTGTTAAGACTTTTGGGCACAGCTTACCTTTCAGAAAACAAGCAATGGATAAAAGAGCTAAAATGCTCTGGACCATAGTCACATTGTTGGGAATTATCTCAAACAGAATAGAACAATATGACCTGTTTAAGTTAAAAACAGACCAAGTTAGAATAACATTTCAAAATGGCCAAAATAAACAATTCCCAGCAGAGGGTAATATTGTGCAGAAGCAGAGCTTGGGCACCTGGAGACAGATGGGAAGATCAGTGCCACTGTGGCTGGAGGATGGGGTTGCTTTGTACAATTGTAGAGCTCTATAGAAGACAAAAACTCAGAGAACTACTTGCTAGTCAAAGCAGGTGAAATCTGATAAAGGAGAGGCCCATGTTAGGAGGTGTATCTTCTGTTAGGCCACATGCTGACAAATCCAAGGGAAAAGCATTTTTGAGAGATTCTACAAAGGACAAAATCTAGTCCATTTATGGGTCAAATATGTTTTAAACCCACTTACAGAACTGAATATGAACATCACCTTATTCCTTTATGTAAATATTTCAGATTCAGGCTTCTTCAATGTAAGTACAAGAGAAGGCAGCAGAATAAATTGACCCAATCACCTTTTCCTATTTTCAGTAATTCTCAAACATCATTATCTTCACCAATTAGAATTTTACTGTGAAATTACTAGCCTGTTAGCATAGAATAAGCACAGCTATACGTAACCACATAGATAATGTAAGAAAAAAAAAAAAACAGAAACAAAGATGGGCAATAATTTTTTGTTTTCTATACTATTTGAATAGAATAAAGGATAGATGAGCTAAAGGATATAAAAGAAACAGGAGAAGCATCAAAATATTGTTCTGGGAGATCACTAGTGAACAAACCCTCCCAAATTCTTTGACTTTACCACAATGATGAAATGAATTCTTCTGGAATGTAAACAGGTTTGTCTTCTGTTCAGCTACCAACAAAAGCAAGTCAGCTTTCACCTGACCTTTGCAAAAATTGCAACCACAGTAAGGTATGTTGTCCTCAACTGTCCATAACTACTGAAGCTGACCATCCTATTTATAGTCTATTTCACTGCAAAATAGCAATGCATAACTTGCTAACAAGCCAGCATGGCAGTAGTGTTACTTGTCTAGCTCCATCATTTTAACAAACTCTATTGTTGCTTTTAAGTGTGTTATAAAAATATTGCTCTTTCTCCTCCACATGTCTGAGATTAATTCAGAATACTACTGACAGTAGTATGCATCCTTAGTGTTTCTGGTCAGAAGAAGAAATCCAGCTATTGCTCTTTATACAAGAACTGCAGTTGTCAGAAATGTGATGTGTGAACAGAAGATGCTTAGATAAGGTATTCTGGTGTTAAGAGGAGTTTTTGTTACTTTGAGCTTCAGCCAATGAACTTCACATTACAGGAAGGAAAACAACCAGAGTGACTTTGAGATAACTATGTATTATAGTTCAAGCAGAAAGATGTCAATAAATTGCAGGTAAAAATGTTCCCAAATGTATTCATTTGGTAGCAAACACCTATAGGTTCAACATAGGTTTGCACTGTAAGTCAAAGGAATTTCCATAAGAGGGAGGGACAAGCAGGGCAGAGTCTTTCCCCAGACTGTTCTGAGCAACCCCCATTACCATTACGAGTATAGTGTATTATAGTTTAAGCAGAAAGATGTCAATAAATTGCAGCTAAAAATGTTCCCAAATGTATTTATTTGGTATCAAACACCTATAGGTTTAACATAGGTTTGCACTGTAAGTCAAAGGAATTTCCATAAGAAGGAGGGACAAGCAGGGCAGAGTCTTTCCTCAGACTGTTCTGAGCAACCCCCATTACCATTACGAGTATATTGTATCCATACTGTGCAGCATATACATTATGACCAGCCTCAGATTCACCTGGACTAATAGGGCAATCTAAGTTGTACGTGTAGGCTTCTGAGCTAGGTACAGATTCCCTGCGTTTCAACAGACAAGCACTTCGAAGGTGTAGTTTCTCTCCTGCCAATACAGCCAGATAGATTACTGACTGCAACTCTAAAACACTAAAAGCATTTATTTATTTCCACTGATCCTAAGGTGCTGAGCTTAAATCAAATATCTGTTACTGAGATTTTTTGAAATCAGATGATTCTTATCCTTGACATCTTGCATCTGTTGCTTTGCGATCCCATGTATTTCTCTATACCCCTGAAAACAAAACTCATCTCCTTCTTGAAGTTTTCTTTAAATTTTCCATCTTGAAGTTATCATTTAAGCAGCTGTTTTAAAAAGATAATTTTCTGTTTATGAAAATTTCAGCATTTTCATTCTATTTAGTGGCCCTACATTTTCTGCTTTTTTTTCCCCTTCAGTTCTTCTGTCTAGCCAGAAAATGATGCCACAGATAGTGAAGGCTTTTGAGACCTATTGACTAAAAGGCCCTCCTTATGCCACTGCTTAGATCTGTTCCAAACATGAAGCTTAGAGATAACTAGGTCTTGAAAGCTTTTGATTGGAAGTACCTTAGGTTCTGGATACATTAGAATCTCCTAAAACTCATTTCAACAAAGCTAATGGTTGTATATACTACTATATTGTTTTTCAGACAATTAATTCATTTAATGAATTTGGAAGGGCTTTTGTAGCAGCAGCACTGAGAAACAATATCTCTCACAATAATAAATAATGAATGAATTTTAGGTTTATAGAAGTAACAACATTTTTAAAAAATGAAGGGATCATTCATCAATCTCTTGCAAATATTCTTGAAAGGTAACATACACAGGAGGCTTAGTTTGGGAACAAGTTAATCTCATAATATTTTTCTTCAAGTTTCAACCATATTTTCCTTCTTGAGCTTAAAATTGATGTAACTTAAACCTTTGGTCATGCTTACCTCAGCTAAAGCCATCATAGAAAGTAGGGGCAGAGCACAATACAGTAAAATCTCTAGGAAGCACCTTGGTTACGTCAAGAAAGTTTGAAGAGCCTTATTTACATCAAATGCTTATAGAGAACATTACAGCATATTCAGTATCATATTCAGCATATATATATAAAAGACAGAAGAAAAAGACTAAGCTGCCTCAAAAAAACTTATGTCTAGTAGCAGACAGACTTACCACACTACATTTGTGTGTACAAGACCCTGTATACTATATACTGGGTGTTATATCCGTATACTGATCTGTGTGTAGTGAATAACTGTGAGGGGGTCAAAGAGTGGACTGCTTATTATACAAATATTTGAATGAGACTTTATTAGGTTATTCTTAAAAAGAACAAAAAATTAAGTGTGTATATATACTATACCTTCTGCTCACATATCCTAATGATAAATATTAAAAGTTCAGAGGATGGAAAGCTTCTTCCTGTGCGGAC
>NW_010580519.1:307910-328203 GCF_000705375.1 Tinamus guttatus
GGGCTGCCTGCAGACCCTGACACCTTCCCAGCTGTGGAAGATGCAAGAACTGCAGTGTAAGATTTCTCCCTGATGTATCCATTCTACCTGATGTATACCATTTAGCTGACGGAGCTAAATATCACCCAACTGCAGGTGTCCTGAACACTACTTAATTCAGAAAGAAAATATGTAGGTGGCCTGAGGAACACAACATCCCTTTTCCCTTGGCAGAGCTGTCAGATTCCATGCACTGAACACGAGAGGGATCTGAGAGGGATCTCATGTTCTCCCACTGCTTCACTTGCAGCTCAAGGATTAGCAGTTGCCTCTCACAGCCCGAGCACAGCGTGTGCCACGGGCTGCCTTATCCCACAAAACCAGCTGCATTTTTGCACAATGCTGCAGACTAATGGGGAGGCTCTGCAGGGATGCCCTGTGCTCCGAGGAGGCCCACTGGCACATTTCCCACGGTCGGCTTTGCCTGCCAGCCTCTCCACCCCATGATGGGACGCGCACGTGCCGTGGACGCTGTGGGAAAGCTCTTCCCTCCCCGATCGGGCAGTGCAGCGTACAGGATCTGACATACTGGGAACTCTGACAGAGCAACATCTTTTCTCACCTTAAATAGTATCAGGGCTCATTAATCTTGTAAAGTGGAAAAGGACCACACAGTTTGCTCAAGTTAAGGATGGTTTTGTCCATTTAATGCCCTTGAGAAACACGAAATTTGAAAGAAACTTAAAATAAAAATATCTAGGAAACAAGACTTACAAATAATTAAAAATTAGCATTTTTATCAAAATTCTCAAGAAATATAGAAACTAAATTTGCCCTCCTTTAAAAAGATGAACAAATGGGAGTTATAGGCCTGTTCAGAATTGGTCAGATTGAGGTCATTACTAATAGCACAAGCCTTTGGGCTATAGGCATTGTCTGCAGAACGCAGGCATTTGAAAACTAGTTTCTCATGGGTATTTGTCTCATTATGAAGCCATCATAGCAACTAGTAAACTGAATAGTCTTTGTTAAAAAAAGTCCCAAGGGTTGTAGTAGTCTTGGTAGAAGTGTACTGACACTGCAAAATTTGGAGCTGAGACTGGGTTTCTAGCATGCTCCAGTTTGTGAATAAATAGTTCTATGAGTTAGTCCCATTCTAAAGATGTGGAATATTTGCAAAATTCCTAACTGGGAACAAGTGTCAAACTTCATCAGGTTTTGGAGCTATTCATCTCCAGAGTTTTAACTGAGGCCTATCTATAGCTGTAAGTCAAGGATACAAACAGAGGTACTGAAGAAGCCATACATTGAAGTGTGTGTTGCACTTACAATGCCTTTGTCATTTGTCCCCACTTCTAATACTACTATATTTTCCACAGACACATTTTTAAATCTGTATTTGCTAGTCTGAGTTAATCTAGGGGTTATTAGCATGCTGCCACAGAAACAATTCTCGTTTTTCTTATTTTGTGTGCAGACTTTACAGTGAGACCATGGAAGCTGTATGACCCATTTTTATTACTTCTGGGAAACAAACAGACAAAAAAGATTTCTTGTAGAGCAGTAATGCTTGCAGGTTTTCACGGTTATCTGTATGTGTTACTAGAACTCTGTCCTTTCCCACACTTTTTAAGTGACTGCATGATGCCATCTAGTGGCTTAGACTTCCTGGTGAAATTTGGCTTACAGGCAGTTTGCCACACACCTGGTCTAGCTAATTATGTGGCTTGTGACCAAACCCACCTGAGTATTTAAAATAAACTGATCCTCTAAGCTTTTTTTTTTTAAAAAAAAAAAAGTTGATTATTATCCATTTATAACAGGCACAATGAATGATTATTTAGATTAAGGACAAATACATGGCACCCATTCTCATGACTGATGAAAACATTACTAGTAAAAGAGAGCATAAAGTGCATAGCAAATATATATATATATGTGTGTGTGTGTGTGTGTGTTTATAACTTATCAAAAGCCTCTTCACACTTAAGCCTCCACATTTGCGGAGGTCACGCCACAGCGTTGGTTCAAAATATTGGTCACAGTGGCATTTATTGTAGTTCATTTTAAACAAGATAAATCACAGGAACTCTTTAATTCTACTGGATGTGTTATATCTCCAAAAAGTATATATATTTTTTTGGAAATACACCCTTTCATACCAGGCTGTAAATCCATCCATTTTATCAGTTACCCTGAAACTAGGTTTCCAGCTTCACTGTTGTTGGCTAAAATCTGTACTAGTAAATATGACCATGAGACTCTCCTTTACCTTCCAAAACAGGATGGCTGCACCCAGACTGTCTAACCCGTCTGGGCTAACCTGAACCATCCTTGTGCATCATCTAGGCAAGTGTTAGTTGGCACAAGCCAAAGCTGTCCCAGGGTCTGCTCTAGTGAACCACCCTAACTAACTGTATGGCCAGCCATATGCCAGTGTTCAGGCCATACTTTGGATCAGTTTAATTTATTAGCAAAGAGGTACCCTCTAGCTTTTCATGGCTGTCCTTCCAGCTAGGTCCATAAAGCTGAGTATCTACTGGGACACCTGCCAACTTGGGACTTACACAACCATCTGATTTTCTGAGGGACGGGACAGTCGATTCAGAAATAGTTAGCTATTTCTGATGCAATACATGCTATTTCAGGGTATTCACACTGAAATGGAAAATAAAGGTTTATGAATATTCTAGCAGCATGACACTAACTTTATCAGGCCTAGAGCACAACCACAGTGGCAGTGGGCAGCACAGTTCCTGTTTCAGAGACTTGACTTCTCAGAATGGAAATTTAAGCATGTTGTTAGGCACGTAAGCACAAAACATTTCCTGTTAGGCTTCCAAGGCAAAACTACTTACAAGTGGACATTTTTTTCATGTTCTGAATACATGTCCTACATCCACCTCTCATTGCCCTTTCTTAAGGAATAGACCACTTGTCAAGACTTCTGATCTTATGCCATCATGTAAGAGTAGAGGAATAAAATTAACCATACATATTTCTCATAAAAATGATTTAGAAACTCTTTTCTTTTTTCCCAGCACAGAGATCATGGAGGAAGCAGTTTTGATGCTCTGTTGCATGATGTTTCCCAAACAGCTTTCGTTTTAGGACAGTGCACTTCTTGCCACTTTCACTGCAAGACTACAGAAAATACAAAATGTGTATTACACTTTTCAGGTTGTTGATGCTTTTTTCTAAAAACTACAGCTCCTATTCAGCTGCAGGCCCTCTTCTTTTTTGTAGAAAAATAAACTGCCATGAGATCAGCAAGACGGTGCTAAAGGATACATGCCTAAATATAAGATAGCATTTTCGTTATTTTTTTTTACAAGTGTAATAAATATCTCACTACCATATATCTACATATACGGCAAATGTATCTGTATTTATCTCCAATAAATCCAAGCCAAACAATAAACCATAAACCATGGCAAAAATGACAGCAGATTTTCTTCCATACTGTGTCCAGAATGGAGATAATATTTGAGAAGATATTAATTAATAGAATCAATTTATCCATTGATTTAAGCTTAGAATTAATTTTCTAACATTTTTATTCAGAGAAACTAACATAAAACTAAAGAGCTTTAGTAGAAAGCTTACACTTACCATAGCCTTTGCCACAGTATTCCAAAAGTTTCTGGCCATTATCCTGTGTTAATGGAAGAGCAGACACATATCCCAAATGATGTTTTAAAGTGCATAGAGAGTAAAAAGTCCATTCACACCCAGAAAGATTTCTTAGAGCACCCAAGTGAGATCTGCAAACAGAGTGTGCTGAACATTTGCCATCTGGTCTGTATCACTGGTTAGATTCTAGAAAGTATCTTAGAGTACTTTCATTCTGTTTAAGTGTGGGAAGTTCTGCCCACAACAACATTATGCATAGTTTTCCTTACATAATGCCCTGGATACAATGAATAAGGTCAATACATACTAGATTTCCCAGTAGGAGTAACAAGCAGCAAGCAATACATATTTGGCATAATTCATATATATTTCTTGCATTAGCTGTTACCATAAAGCTGTTACTTCAAAACAGGAAAATGAACATAACAATTATGCAAATTTAAATAATGTTGCTTTGATGCAGCAAAAAAGTGAAGTTGACATCTTGTTCTTTTAAAAATAGAGCATAAATTTTGATAAGGCTTTAATTTTTTCTTTTAACCTCTTTTAACCTTTTAACAATCACTACTCTGTACTTCATCCCATATATATCTGACCTGCAAACTGAGCACAGATATGTCAGGTATCTGCCTATTTGAACCAAATCCTGACATCTGAAGATACATGAAGATTTAAGCCCACTTAAATAATTCAGATTTGAATTTGTTATCACAACTAGGTCAAAGTCTCTACATTTAAATCAACAATCATTTAATTAAACATCAATTCCTTTAACAAATCTTCTCTCACTAGACACACACACACACAAGCAAACTATATATATGAATATATACTCCTATACTAGCATTACTAGCTAATGTTGTTTGACAAGTCCTGTCTTTCATTTCCTATAATTTTCTTAAACCTTAAACATTTGAGTTAATTCTTTTAGATGTAATCTGTTTCAGGTGCAGGTTATTTTTACTCAGTTTGATTTTTTTCATTTCAGAAAACAAAACGAAACAAAATCCATCTTCTAGCAAAGATTATTACCCTGCTAACATGAAGGTTAATTTTTCCTTGTCTTATCGTGCATAAGAGACCAGATGTTTCTGAAGATGTGTTGCTTTTACAATGTAAAACACCCACTTGTTATCAACTTGTAACCTTCTGAACCACCTTGTTTTTGCGTATGCCTGGGGGCATACACTTAGACCTTTGCCTTGGTGTTAGAGTTTGGAAGATAAATTCTCTAAAGATTTGCCTATATAGATTATCCTACATGGGACACAGGAAAAAAATCTGCTAAAATTAAGTTAGGCTCACTTTATACCTTCATCTGTCTTCCTTCTATTTCCTCTTAGCCAGGAATCGCTGGTGGCATTTCTATCATACATGGACAGAATAGGAAGATATGATTTTTCTCCTATCACCATTTAAAAATATATATATTATTTATGCATTTATTTTGCTACAATCAGAGGTATTTAAAAAATGAGACATTCTTTAGTACCTATGTTCTGAAATACTTGCTCAAACATAGTCATACAGTGACTATGTCCAGCCTAAAACCTCTCAGCATGAGCAATATTCAACAAAATTTAGGGAGAATTTTAACTGAAATAAATATTTGGATTTTTTTTTCCATTTTCTAAATGAAAATCCAGGGTATGCTTTTACAGCTCATTTGGGTCAGGCACTAGTCTGTGCTAAGTGTTCAAGGTCTTTAACAGGGTCTTATTTTGAAAAATCTGTGAACTTATCTTCCTCTGTTGATATGTACACAAACATACTGAGGCTCAACCATAATAAAAATATGTTATCCTGAAAATCAAAAAACTTAGTTATGTTTCAGTGGGGAATGAAAAGCTAAGAAGGAGCAGAATTGACAAAAGAGAAAGAGGCCACAGAAGAGATGGGCAATATTCAAGTTAAATTGGTTTACACCCTCAGACTGGATGCACTATTGAGCAATGTCATCAGCAAACAAACACACAGACAGTCTGAACTGAGAATATACTGCATGTAAAGTAAAAAGTGAAAGAATAAAGGTCTTTTTTTTTAAGAAAGAGGTTTATTTTTTGAACTATATTACTCCATTTTTCATTTACTTTCATAAATGAATTTTATTTTTAAGAGGTACTGCACACAATTATCACACAAATATAGGAACTGAAAGAGTTAGAAGTTTTGGAAACAAATTTTAAGGAATCTGATGTTTTCTATTTGCATTTATACATTATAAATTTATAAAAGTGACAATATCTAAACATTTACAAAGAGTTGACCAAACACTACATGAGTAGTGACAGAACCAGAGTGGAAAATCCACCACATGATTTTTTTATTTGAATTCTTGAATTAAAAGGTTACAAAAAAAACTTTGGCATACCCAGTCCCACAGAGCAAACACTCATTCTGTGATTGAAATATTTAAATAAAAACCTCATCATTCAGTACTGACAAGAATATCAAACTGTGTGCCTCAAGCCATTTCAAGACTTCTCAGATGATCGGTCTGAACGTGTCTTCTTTTGTAAATGACTACTGCAGACTATTGCAATAAACTGATAGACTTGAACAGTACTAATCTGCCCCCTTGTGACAGACTAAGGAAAATATATTAAATCAATAAAATCTTGCAGCATTTATACAAAAAAAAAGAAAAAAAAAGAGATTTCAGAAAGCAAAATTGAAACGAAAGTTGCTCAAAGCTTTTTGATGCTGTTGAGAAAGCTGCATTACTAAATGTAGTCTGATAAAAGTTCGCTAAAAACACCTACTAAGTGTCCCCAGTAGAATAGTGCTGTCATCAGAAATGCTGTATCTGCTGATGTCTTAAATTAACCTGGGCAATTTTCATCATAACATTGCTACTCCTTGTATCACAGAGTTTGGTGATATGAAAGTGAAAAAACACTTTATAAGATTTGTAAAGTGTACTGAAGAGTGAAATGTCTTTTATACTTTTTATACTTTTTCTAGTTAGTTTGGGTTTATGTTGCTTTATAAACAACATGAAAAAAAAATGCTAATGGCACAATCTGATCAAACCCAGATTCCTGAAAATGAAATGTATTCCACTGCAATTTACTTGACTTTGGAAATACATTTCTAAAAGAATAATTTGACAAGTTGACTAAATCATTTACAAGGTCATTTGTTCTTTTATTATTGAATGCACATAGTTTAGAAAACCAAGGCTATCTGTTGACATTTGTAAGAGCTGTTCTTCAGGTTATTTTAATTATAACACACCCTCAGAAACTTGAGCGTCCTTCAGTTTCAGCTTTATAAAAGAATGAAAAACCAAAAGAATATAATCTTTTAATTTACATTATAAATCACTTGTGGAAGGAAAGCATTCAACTTTGCTCTGACACATGGACAAGTAGCCTATAAATTTTTATGGTTGCTTAAAATATTGTAATTAGCTTCATCAAGTGCATAGGTCAGCATTATAAAGTGCTGTTGCCATAAATAACTGCATCATTTTCATTCTAGAGATGACAGAAGAGAGAAATCCTAACTAAGACTGATTAAAAACGCTGCTGCCACACGTAAAATGATGCCTGTGTGAGACGGAGGATAAGAAAGGATGCTCCAAATTCCCTGTTTCCAGCACATAATGCAGCAGTTAGGGGAATGTGTCATATATCTGTTTTCACAGCAGGTGATAAAGCTAAGAAAAAGAGTGAAGAATTTTGTGAATACAGTGATCACAGATTCAGATTACTATGTGATGTAGACTCTACATCACATAGTGGTGAAATTCTCGCTTCAATTTTCTGGAGGGACTGACTCAGTATTCTTGTAATGGGCATCCCACTGGGGAATGTCAGCATTAGTACACCCTGCTGACTGCAGTACATCATATCCTTTGCTTGGTAAAGGCCAGCCTTTAATCTCAATGACTCTGATTGTGAGTTTAAAATAGCTGTTGTTGAGTTACTTGTTAACTCACACTGTTGTAACGCCAAATTTTGGCACTATCTAGAAGGCTGGACGTTCTTTAGAGTTGTTTACTTAGGTAGATCACATACATAGAAGAAAAAAAATAATCTATAGAATTGCCCATTCCAAGACATCACGAGATATTTTCTATTGTATTTATATGCCATGATCTATGCCATCACACGGTCATAATCCTAATCAGACAATAAGCAGACTGTGCAGCTGTAAAAAAGTAGTTGAAAGGGTTATAAAACTTTTTGCAGCTCTGCCCACGTGGTGTGTTTCAGATAGGCTCCAGATCGCCCGACGTTTTGAGCTGAGCAAGAGACATGTGAGTTAGTGTCGCACCAGGCCAGAGCTAACAAGGCTGCCACACGGCACGGTTAATTAGCCTGGGCTGAGCACTCGGCAAAGACACTCTTGTGTGGCCAGGACATCACAAGTATGAGGTTGTATCAGATTTCAACACAGGCCCAGAAATACTGTGTCCGCTCACAGAGCACTGCATAGTTACTCTGATGGTAGCCCAGTCTCTTGAAACATTAAAGAGAATCTGCCTAGAAACATAAGTGGGAAAGGACATGGCACAGAGATATAAAATTATACAGCACTTCCCCGTTTAAGAATTGGGATGTTTGTGTGATTCAAATGCTGCACTGGGAGACAGCACTTTAGTTTAGATTTCTGACTAATCTCTCGAAATAAGATTCACCTAACCAAACAAGAGTCTCCTACACTATAGAAATCTACATCTGAGCTAGACAGACATCTAGATCCACTTCATCGTTCATGGAAAGAGAAAGGAGATTTGAGGGAGAAAATCATCTTATTCGAAAGTAGGCATGTAAAAATATCGCAGATGAATCATACCTTACAAGTGCCTATTTCTATTAAGGATAAGAGAAGCCCAGACCTCTGGCTCAGATGCAGAGTTCAGTACTGCAGGCATCTAAAGCTGTGTAAAGATGAATGCCACTGTATTTTACAGATGAAGGTAACTGTATCTCTTAATAACACAGGAGAATCTTAGGGCATTAAAAATGGTGAAGAGATCAAATAATGACTTCTGGGCCAGGCAGCTATAATGCAATTTCATCTTTACAATAGAATTTATAAAAGAACTCTTATCTCTCAGAGTAAGTATTGTGATTACTAATATATATAAAATTATATGTTTGTTCCTAAAAATACCTGACTTCATTCACATGTTTAACAAACATCAGCATGTTTTATACAAATTGTATTATACCTGTATTATACGGCTGTTTTCTAAAACACAAACTAAGCCAAAGTGCAAATTTTCTGTTTTCATATTTAATTACCTAAATAATTTTTCCCAGTCTCTGAAACATTTACCATCTGGCCCTGCTGATAGGCTTAAAAGCTTTACTCTCACTTCCTTGTCCTCTCTCACAGACCCTCATCCTCAGTATCTTTCTCCTGTCAGCTTGAGTCCTACCCTGTTCAGTACTTCGGAGTCCTTCTTTGCAAACTGAGTTACTGGATTCAGCAGTTTTTGTCTGAGACATGAACGAATGGCCATTATCAGCTTCTTTCAAGATCTTGTACTAGTGCTTAATTTAAAACTAAATGGCGAAAGCTGGACAGTATGACAGGGTTTTTCTTGACGCCAGTTGATTGCTGGTTCTTACTTTCTTAATGGTGCGCCAAAGCAAAAGAATAGAAAACCAAGTGCTATTTTATCGCACACTGCCAGGTTAACATATTTTGTAGTACTAATACTGCTAACAGAGGGAAGGGCTTATTGTCTTTTGAGATCTATAAGAAACTGACTGATTCAAAAGTGTTGCTATTGCTATAAGCAAAACAGTAATCATTGCACTAAATGCTTCAATTAAAAAAAAAAATGAACATATCCTTCCCTAACATCCATGTCTCAGATAATCATAGATGGCAGATCTGTAGCGAACTAACCTAATCTCTGCTATAGCAGGCCATTTGCAGAATTTTACTCCTAAAATGAAGTTGTCAGTTTCTAAATTCATCAGAGTTATAAATTGTGGCCATTTCTAAAAATAGAGAGATCTGCATCGGAACGCCATTACATTGTGCCAGAATGATGCTGGGATATCCTCCTTTGCACTTTCTACAGCATTACAGCTTGTAAGCTTCCTTCAGAAGACCCACCTGGAACACAGAATCATCAAGAAACATCTTGATGACCCAAGACAGGCAAGAATGGATGATAATGCTAATTTTATGCTATGCACATGATGATAGTTTTTTCTTATGTTCACATAAATTACAGGCAACATATTCATTGTTACAGTGTTTGCTGATGGATTGCTCTTACTTAAGTTAGAGGCTGCAGTTATTCCTCTCTTAGAAAAAGGAAGTAATAGACTGTGGACTTTGTAATGTTATTTAAGGGTATGTTGACCCACTACAGAAAATATTTTGAAGAGTTTCATCAAGGAGGACAAATTGGTGATGAGGTCAAATAACCTCGTTACAACTCTGTTTGCTTAAACACACTTGCAAGGCTTCATGGATGTAAGAGAACTCAGGTATCTTAGGATCTCTCCTTGACAGTCTTCAGACTCTGAAGCTCTTTTTATAGTATGTTTCCATGTGCTGTTTCTGTACTTTTCTCTAAGCTATTTCCCCACTGTGCCTTCCTAAAAAACATACCTAGAAGAGGGCTTTTCATTCAGAGCATTGGCATCCCTAAGATCTTTTGCATTTGCCTTTTACTTGGCTGAAAAAAACTTTTGTTCACTACTGTGTTAACTGAAGGTCTACAGTTAAATATGCAACAAGTCTAGTACAATATGCCTTGTAATGTGAGCCAGAAAAGTTGATATTAGTTGAAAACTTCATTGTTTTTATTTCTCAGGGAGCTATTCAATATTTCAGACTGCTGCCCACTTTTATCGGGACACATTGTCTCAATGTTGTCTATATACTATTACTAGAAAGCAGATACTTCAGGGATTTGCCGGTCATCTAGTTGTTGAGTGTCAGATTTCTTCAGAGCTAAAGGTGGTTGAATGCCAGCAGTATCCACCTGCTCAGCTTCAACAACTGTCCGAGCATAACCCAGGTCCTCTTTATAGACTCTTTTCACAAAGAAATTGAATATGGAAAATGCATTCTTATAGCCCAGCTAAGGATATGGATGGATGTTTCTCTCCTTTGTATTGGGAGTATTTCTCTCAATGTTATTCCTTGTTTTTCTTCATCATATTTTTAAAATCCTCTTAATCCTTCAAATTAACTGATTATCCTCTGGTTTGCCACGGTTTTGTACGATGGTCATATAAAGTACTTCCAATTTCAAAAACATGTTTCAAGGGTATAGACAAATTACCAGGGATGTCAACTTTATCACCTCAATCTAGATCCAGTAGAAGCTTCATATTTTAAAACCTTTGAACTGCAATGTCTAACCTTCCGCACGCAGAAGTAGAAAATCCAACTCAGAGCTGGATGCCCACACGCAGTAGAAAATCCAACTCAGAGCTGGATGCAGAGGTACCGTATACAATGCCTGCACAGACATGTTTCTAAATTCTCTGAGATAATTTTTGATCAAAAATGTGACAACTGAGAAGGTAAACTTCTAAATCCAAACTCATCTAACTCATTCTCAA
Source organism: Tinamus guttatus (assembly GCF_000705375.1). Next base: position 319,070 of record NW_010580519.1, read on the forward strand.
TTCAATTATATGAAAAAAGAGGGGTGTTAACTTTGTCTAACAGCCTTTACATAAATCAAGTATTGCTGTCTGCATCACTTTAATATTAGGTCAAAGAAGACACATTTTGTCTTCCTGCAGTCAGTGTTAAGACAGAAAAATCTTTTTTTTTTTTTTGGATATTCCAAATTTAGAGAGTGTGTTCTCGTATCTGACCCAGCACAAACTTGTATTGTCAAGTGAATGTGGAGTCATGGCGTTAGACATTGGTACCAGTGTAACTGGAATGGGGAGACTTCTAAATCTAACCAGACAGAAACTTTCACGGAAAACACAGCTTGGATTTACCTTATCTTGGAAAGCAACTTGAGCTAGGAATCTTGGCTAGTTTCTCCAGACCAACTTCATAGTCTGCAGGGAAAAAAGGGCAGAAAGCAAATCAGATCTGAGGAAGACTGAATCATCCTCTGGAGATGCTTTTTTTTTTCTCCCTAAACAAACAAATTACCAGATATATAATTGGATCCCTTCATTTAAGTGCTCGAAGTTAAATGGGATGCTTTCAGGTCCTAAAGACTGACTAAAGCCTGTCTCTTTTGGGTTCCTCTATCCTTTTCTATACATGTCTCTCAAGAAAAATAATCGCTTAAAGTTGACGAGTCTGCTCATACAGTAAGGCTTTTTTTTTAAGAAATACCAACAATATTCTTCCCATAATGGATTAGCCCTTATATTTTCTATATATGCAGGGGGAATAAATAATAAGCATAATTAAAGACAGGTCTAAAATTTACTTACAGGTTGGGTTTATGTTAATTATGATATTGTAACATCACATTAAAGCTTACATGAAAAAATCTGCTAATATTTACATATATACAGTACCTCTGCAAGCCACACACTGATTTAATTTCCTTTGAGGACACATATATAATTTTCTGTGTCCTTGTGTAGTTAACTTACCTATTAAACTGATGTTCTATTTATGGAATAATACAGCACATTCTCTAGCAATATGTGGTCATGTAAAAAAAGACCCTATCACACAGACCCAGGAGGAGATAGAGTAAGGTTGCTATGGGAACCCAAGCTCTAAATGGTCTGGCTTTTGTGGGCTTAAAATCTCAAACATTGTGTTGCATTAATTATGTTTTGTTGAGGTTCTTTGCACTGAATATAAAATTTGCTGAATTGCTCTTTCAGCCTTACATATACATATGTAAAATTATATATATATGTATATATTATATTATACATATATATATATACATGTGCTCACTAATGCAAGAAAAGAAGAACATATTTTACTACGAAACTGAATTATGACCCTGAAGAAAATAGACTTAACAGATAGGGACAAGATTTTCTTTTTATTCATCTAGCTGATTTTCAGCTATCAGTAACATCAGATATTGAATATAACTGTATACTAACAGACTAATATAGAAGAAGTGGCAGTGGGAGGGAGCCACAACAAAAGGCAGGAATGGGGCAGCAGTTGTGGGAGAAGAAGGCTGGAGAAATCTCTGTGGAAGCATGGGAGGGATCTGGGTCCTGGGAGAATAGGTGGAAAGAATCTGAAGACAAAAACTGAATGAAAGGAAAGAGACAGAGAAAGATTTTTGGAAAGACTGAGAGAAGGGAAGAATTTGAACAGTCGCAGAAAAGAAGTTGAAAGATTGCATTTAGCACGGGAGCCAGAGGGAGGCATGAGCCAGAGGTGGACAAAGAGACCCTGAAAAGGTCAGTCTGTCTGGGGGAGATGTTTAGCTGATGGGTTGCTATTGTAATAGAACTTGCAGCTGTAATAGAACTTAAAATATCCTCAAAATTATGAAAAAAAATATTAATCAGATCCTACAATTTGGAATCCACAAAAAACATCTTAACATACTTACATATATAGCATACATATTATTCGAAGGCCTCTTCAAATCTTTTACCATACAAAAGCAACATAGTTTTGTGTAATAAGAAACATTCAAAAGCATTGAATTTCTCCCCAATACCTTTCTAAAAGTGTCATTTAATGATTTTCTTCTTGGAAAGCTACTTATGGGTAATGAATATGATCTATTTTTCCTTTCTGTATATGATATTACCTATTCCTAAGAAGATTAAGTTTCATTTGACTAATTTTCCACAGAATGATTGCAATCTTTATTCATCCTTACGGGTGGTAGAGTCTGGAATTTTTGTGATGAAAATCGATACCGCACTTTAAAACTTTTCTGTTCTGGAAAACAATATATTAAGCTTCTATACTACAAGGCAGCAACAGGACAGCCATTAATCACAGGTCAGCTCCACTGGAAATGTCCTCATATGGTAAATGTAATTTAAATAGTCTGATTATGGTTGTTTTAGCAACCATAAACCTTCAGTCAAAGTTCATATATCTTCACTCTGATGAAAAACTGACTTGTTTTTTTTTCTTATTTTGTTTAGAAATAAGGAAAACAGGATTTATGATCTAAGTGGCTTTAATAGAAAATTACAAAATTCAGTATGTTAAAAAGTGAATGTAATCATTTAAAACATTTAAATAGAGTTGGGTATCTTTGCAATATTAAAAGGAACAAAATATTTTTTCTCACTTAGTACTAAACATACTGAGCAATATGCTAACATATGCTCACAGTGTACTTACATATTGCTGCGGACCTTCACATGGGAATCCTCACAGAAAAAAAGAGTAACTACCAAAGCCACTCTGGGCTTTTCAAAGCCAGTTTGATCCATTCCTGTCAAAATATGCAAGCAAATCATACAGCAATTATGCTCAGCCATTAACATCTCCCTGGCTTTCAACAAAAGCAACAGGGATATTAATGACATTCTTATGTGACATGAGTATGATATTTTGGTGGCTCCAATGATTGCTTTCTAGCAGGACTCAGACAGCAGTAGCAGCTATTTCCTCACTTGAATGTCTCCCAGTTTCTTGGCTTTCTACTTTCAACTGCTACATGCAACTGCTTCAAGAAGAAGGTGCCCTAGTGTCACCCACTAGCAATAATACACCAGAGACAACAAGGTTCATCTAATTTTTATACATGTGACAAATGCTATCACAAGGAAGGCATGCCTGAAATCATTCAACAAAGATGGATGCCAAATGACTGACACCAAGACATTTACTAAAGAACGTGAAGGCTATGAGAATCTTCAGAGTTAAAATAAATGTCTGCAAAAAGTCACTTTATAAACTGGTCAGCATGTTGCTACTACTAAACAACTCATGAAGCAGTGAGTGAACACATGCCCTTCTGCTAGAACTTCCTTGTATGGCGAAACTGTGAGCACATGAGCCCGCTCCGTCTTCCTCAACCTGCCTGCCTCAGGGCCCGTACTGCTTAGGCCAGTCCAAGGTCTTCTACAGATTCTAGGTCAGCGTCCAGGCTTTACTCCATGAAAATAATCTTACCCCTGATTTCATAGTGACTACACAGGGGTTAGTTTACTTATCCCTACAGTTCTGGAGAAAAGATCACCTGGCCTTGGGCCTTCCAAACACACATGCCACCATTAGGCAACTGCCAGATTAGTATTTTATATAGACCAATGTTGTTAGAGTGTACCTCTGTTAGAGAATGGAAATGGCAACTGCAAAGATAGCAGCGGACATCCATAGCCTTTTGGTAGAAGAAATAATGTCCAGAATGACATCCCTGCTCCTGTGGGATGAGATGAGACTGTGAGATAAGACTGAGAAGAACAAGAGCTTTGGACTTTTACACAGATATCGCAGATTTAAACATCTCTGGGCCTTCATGTTCCTATCTGATATTCCTAAGAGTAACTGGGAAACTCTTAAGTCAAACTGCATTTTGTCCATCTTCAATGGAGTAGTTGACCTACAGAATAAGTAGAGAAAGAATGCAGGTGATACTGACTCTGCTAAGACTTCAGCCACTTTCCAGTGTGGCTTCTTAAACTGAACCAAGAAACGTTATAAAAAAAAGGAACACTCAGTGATTCAATGACAGCCTGAGAAAGGTACTGGAGGACTTGAGCCTATATGGGTTTATCCCAGCTGTAGTTCTGCTAGCTATTTTCACTGCCAGATCACAAGTGCTGCATGCACCTAACAGAACATGATCAGAGTTCAAAATGATCTACATAAATAAGAGAAATGTTCTAAAATCAACAAGATGATATGCAGCGCAGACAAGTACAAAAGCATACACTTGGGGAGGTGAAATCAAATGAACTAATCGAAAATGATATATAGCTGGCTAGGGAGCAATACAATAGAAAAGGATCTGAGAGTTATATTGGATTACAAATTGACCATGAACTAACTGTGATTTTGTTGCGAAAAAAATACTCTAAGATACATTAAAGAGAAATGTGGCATGTCAGAAATAGAAGTCAATCATTTTCCCTGTTCAGTTTTGAAGAGACCTACATTACTACTGCATTGTGTTTTGAATGCCCCACTTTGAAACACAGACAAGTTGAAGAGACTCCAGAGGGATTAAAAATAATAAATGAAGAAAGGAACTGTAAAAGAGAAAAGACTGTAGGAGGTACATGACGGAAATCTATAAAATTGCTGTATAGAACTGGTAAACTGAGGCAGAACAAGAAATATCTTACTTGTGGAAAAGATAATTTAGGTTAATATTGAAAAAAAAATAAAACCCACAACTTTCTAATATACTCTCCCTTTCTATGGAGAGATGCAGCTTAAACTAGATTTTTAAGAGCATATGTCAGTTGCATGTCTACAACTTGACTGTGTAGGAAGACAAACTAAATAATCCCTTCACATCTTTCAAATCCTACACTGTGGGGATTCTGTTCTTTGCACTATGGATATTTCTACATATGATATATGCATTTATTGGCTCTGTTTTACAGATGAGACTGAGTATAGTACTGCAAACTACTGAAGTACATAGGCACATCATAGCCCACTTTGTACAGTGAGAAAGAGGTTTCTGATTTAGAAGGGGGATTTGTAACAAATGTTTTAGCCAGTGTCATAGACAGAAAGAGAGCAAGTCTTGCACGCTGACCATTGGTAGGGTGCAGTGATTCCTAGGTTGTACTTTCACTATAGTTAGGGTTAAAATCCCTTGGACACAAAGCCGACCTTTTTCAAGTATATAATTCTGCTAGTACATGTACAGATTAATGCTCCATGCTTTATGTGTCCTCGTTGTAGTTTATTTTTATAAACGTGATTCATATACATCCAGAAGATACCTACATAGAACCTGTAATAACTTGCTAAAAATGATTGCCTTAATTGCTCTGAACTCTAAATATTTTTGAAACTTTACAGTCACATAAAGAAAGCAGGTAGGGGAAGGTGATCCTCCTGTAAGACATGTATGACCCTGCTTTAACAATTTCAATAAGGTATTTTCTCTTTATCATGCACATTTAAATCGGATTATCTCTGCTAAAATTAAAATGAAGCTAATAATTATAGACAAAGAACCTTCAAAGATTTCAGCCACAAATCAGAGTTTCATTTTCTGATAGGCATAAGATCATTACAAAAAAAGACAATCTGCAAGTTCTTTTTTTAGATTAACAACAGAGTTGTCTCAGGAAATTAATGGCAAATATGATAAAGTGAGTTGAAATATCTATGGACATAACATTCTGAATATACACTAGAAACTAAACATTTTAAATCTGATTTAAATCTGATTCTCCAGAGTCTTTTAGGTGTTGCCCTTCTAATTCTTACAAATTACTACCAATAGTTTCTATTTTCTTTAATTAAAGATCCATCTTTGCCTCTAAAATATAATAAAATAATTGTTATATACCTTACTAAGGAATAATTACAAATATAGAAGATTTTCCCAAGTCTAGTCAAATTTTTCAGATGGGATATTTTACATTTGATTTATAAATGATCATTTCTTCTTTTATAGGACTTCATGCATAAATTTTACATGATCCTCTTCTATACGTTTTTTCCTTTTCTTATGATCTTAATTATAATATATAATTATAATCTTAATTATAATTAAGTTTTAATTATAATACTTAGATAATGGTGATACTTAGATACTTAGATAGTTGGTGATATAATGGTTCTGGGCTGTACACAATCTTACTGTTTTTTCCACTAAATAAAACAGGTCTTCCAGATGTAGCACATTATTGCATTGCAATAGCTACTGTTGCATTGTTCCTGATGATATTGTACAGATCTCTCAAACAATCTTTTATGTCTTTAAATTTTACTTTGATGCTAAGTGAGTCGTAATGTTTTTTAGACCAACAGTTGTTTGTTCTCATGGTCCTACAAGAGGATTCACAGATTTAAATTACAGTCCTTTCTGTTTAAATGGTTATAGTATAGCAGTGACTAAGAGGATGAAACAGATATTGAAGTAACCGTCACAGTAGCGAATAACAGGATTTTTATTTTCAAAATATTCGTAATATAACAGAAAACCTAATGGGCATTCATTTATTATGGTTATTCTCCAATAACACAGTACTGTGTTTTATTTTGAAGTAGGCCAATTAGATTAAAAAAAAAAAAAGTTCCTTCAAGGAAAGAGTAAGGAAAATTCATTAGATCAACATAATATACAATCATAATTGCTTAGTATTTATTGTGCAAGCTATCCTTGATATTAAACCTTAAGAAAAAGCTTTTTCATGTCTTGATGCACTGTTAGAAAACCTAACACAGAGAGGAATGGTACTCCTAGGCAAATGTCTAAAGATTTTCCTACTATACGTGAGCAGTCTTGAAATCCTACCAGACAAAGCTGGTTTTAATTGCTTGCAATATAGTAAGAACAAGAAGTAAGTTACACTTTCCTTTAAAAATTCACAGAGGAAAACAGGCATGTGGTCACAAGGAGAGCAGGAAAATTATTTTCCTGCAGGGCAGAGACAGACTGTATACCAATAGTATTTTAAGGAGCAATTCCAAGAACAGTAATAGTGAAAAATAAAGAAAATAGTGAAAAATAATTATAGTCCATAATGATCATTTTGTGAAAAGAAGTACTGTTGAAAAGCATTGATCTACGGACTGTAGAATAGGTTCATACGTTGCTCATCTTATCAGATAGAGATCAAAAAAAAAAAAAAGAAAAAGGACAAAGAATCAGAAATCCAAAGAAAAAGATTTACATTTAGTCATCATTTTAGTACTAAAGTTTAAGTCATGTTTTTCTTTAAAAGAAAAAAAAATGGTAGGAAAGGACAGAAAGATGAGATTTCTAAGGCGAAATACTAATTCTTAGAGAACAGCTATGCTGTACTGTGTGAACAGTGCTATACACATGCAAGTGTTTGCGAATTCAAGATCTTCAGAGACCTGTGACTGTCAGCTACCCAGAGCGGGACTAGTCAACTTCAGGCAGTTGCTAGAGGCCAGGAAGTAACAATCTAATGCATTTCATCCCTGGGCTCTTGCTCTGTGAACACAATTAACATTTCAACTGAGAAGAAAAGGAAACGCAGCAAATTCTATACCATTTCCTCTAGCAGGAAGGAGAATGCTGATTTTCTCTTTCTGATTGATCACTCAGTTATTTCTTATACATGAGAAGAGTTCTTTGGTTTTGAGCAAAGTTAAGATGCTGAAAAGCTCTGGTACAATTTGCGTGCCACTGGCATTGCATTATACATTTCAAAAGAAAAAAAAAACTTCTGAAAAAAGCTTAATGAAAAGCTTAATGAAAAAAAAAAAAGAGAGATTAGGCTGTACCCTATTATTTTTGAAGCTTTTTTACAGAGTTTTAAAATAAAGGAAAAAGGAGAGCATTTCAGTGAGATATAGTTTGGGGGATGCTATTCTTTATAGTGAAATACATGTAAAGCTATCATGCAAAAAAACCCAAAACCAATCATACACTAAGCTGAATACTTTATTCACTTGTGAGCTATTTTTTTAAAGGCATTTTAATATGTACTGTAGCTCACTAAAAATAAGACAAACCTTGGTAACTTATTTGATAAATAAAAAACATCACTGTATCAAACGTAAGTTCAGAAAAGTCATCTTCTCTGCCTCCTTTTTTCAAAAAGTTTATGAAGAGCTAGGTAGGCTTTAAGCCTCAACTGCCAACAGGAATTGTTTTTGTGGATGAACGTTGTGACCCTCCTGCAAACTCTTCTGTCCAGGCGATGCTGCTCTCAAAAACAATGGACTAATTTGAGATTAAGATTTCAAATTTCCTTCTATTTTTGTTCTGTTTTTTCATGTTAGGTTTCTCATCCAGTCTTAGTATAAGCAACTTGCACTGATTTTTCTTCCTTGTTGAATCCCCCTCATTTGATTCCTAATGTAATATTTTGTGATTGCTTTTTCAGCAAAGGGGTTGCTCAAGGGATTTTAAAGGCTGAAAAGACACAGGCTTCCCAGCACTGTTCAAACCTGAATTCTTTATGAATGTTTGTTAGTCCTGGTGGTGTGTACATAGCATTGGGGAACAGTTTACAGTCTTTTGTGTCTTCTTCCAGGCCTGGGATTCTGCGCCTCTTGTTTGTGAATCAATTAAGAAGATTGAAAAGGCTTTTAAACACGTTTAATGGGGTTGCTGTCAATATGGAAAACTCAGGAATGAAAAATAAAAAAGAGAAAATTAGCCGAGTTTTAACCTATTTATCTTCCATGCTCTAGATGTTTGAATTTACTCCATTTAAGTCTACACACCCCTGAGCTTTTCCAAGTGCACTTTTCAGGGATTACAAGTGTCTTTAAAACTAGAATTTTTACCCTCATTTAAAACTGCAAATGGGGGCACAAAACTTGCCCCGCTCTGCAGTAAAAGCGGGGACGGTTAACAGAGTTTCAGGTGAAGGAAGCTGCCCAGGTAAGGGAAACTTTGTTTTCCTTAACTCCATATTGCCAGAATGGAGCTTGCAGCTGCACATTTGGGGCATTTCAGGTTCCACAATACTACTTTTGGAAATACAAAAAACCCAAGCGCTGAAAAATGGGGTCTTATTGTTAATTTTGGAGGTCAAATACACACAAGGGCGACAGTCGCCATGTCGGCACAGGTACAGCCGACGACCCTGCGCTTCCCGCTCAGCAGAGCCGCGTTCTGGGGCTCAAACCGGCCCGTCGCGGGTCTCACGGGCCAGGCCGAGGCTTTTCCCCGCAAGGGGACGGCGGCCAAGGCCTCCCGGCGGCCCCTTCCCCCGCGCTGCCTCGCAGG
>NW_010580519.1:328978-358761 GCF_000705375.1 Tinamus guttatus
GCTTCCAATTTTTTTTTTCCTGACTTGCAGCTTTTTTTTTTTTTTTCGCTCCCTGTAAAGCTCTCAATTATAATTCCGGCAGCGATTCGGCTGTGTTTAACTGTTGAGCTCTTGCAGTTTAACTGCTGCCTTTTTTTTTTTTAATCTGCTAACGCAGTTTTGTAAAATTTGTCGGCAAATAGTCCGCTAAACCCTTGTCGGGATATTATGAAGAGCCAGGGCGGGGGGGAATGCAGTAAGGAAATAAATTGCTCTTCGCACATGGAGTTTTTTCAAGTTGGGGGTAGCAGACTTTAGTGTTGAGGTTATGTAGCACCTACATTATGCAGAATGTACCTCTTGTAGGTTTCTGTCACCGTGAGATTTTGGGTTTTCTGTTATGTTAGTCGAGGCTCTGGACTAGGAGTATTGTGTGAACAAAATTCTGTGTGTTGCTTTGAGTAATTAATCTGAATTTTCTGATGCTCAGAAGCCGCTTCTGGTTCATAATAGCCATCGTGTTACCTCTTTACTGTCTTTAAAAGCCTGTAGCGCTGGCATGCGAACACCTCCTTTTTGCTTTTCCCGACCTTTCTCCGAATGAACTGGTGAGGTTTGTGCATCCTGGTGGAAGAAGGAGAAGAGTCGGGGCGAAGGCCGCTCGCTGCCTTTCGTGTGCCCTGCAGCTGCACGCTGGCCAGCCAGGTGCCTCACAAAAGATAGGTTTCATATCTGTGCTCTGCACTCGCGTGTGCAGCGCCCGCACATTATCTTTTCTTTCTTTTTTTCTTTTTTTTTCTAACTTTTGAGATCTCTTTCCAAAGGTGATACCAGCTTGACACTATCATTCGCAGTGGGAGGTTTGTTCTTCATTGAGCAGTGGACCAAGTTTTCAGTTAAGGTCTTCTGTCTGCCTCTTACCTGGGGACTTGACAATTTTGGGACTTGTAAAGACTTTAGGACTAATAAGGACAATTTTAGGACAGTAAGAACTGTAAGAGTGTGAGGGCGTTATCCGCATGCGTATGTTAGGAATCTTGTGTGGCAGAAACCTCATGTGGATGGTGATGGCAGAAAGTTTTTGAGGTGGTGCAAGTCCAAGTGGGATGGTATTCATACCACAGATCCTGTAAGAGCAGAGTAACTTTGTACTGGTTTGGTTGAAGGAAAAAGGTTCCTTTAACCTTCAAAAGGTTAAAGAGGTTCTTTTAAGGGGTGTTAACTTTACCAGAGAAAGTCAAGGCTCAGAAGATGTATATGTGTTTTTCATGGTAATCTGGAAAGATAAGAGCCTAAGAGCAGCCTGGGATGTCAGAACCGCCATTAGCTATGGGTCTGGCTTGAGACCCACATGTAAGGATCAGACTTGTGAAACAAGTATAATTTGACCGAAACAGAAATTAAAAATGTATGGAGTGGGAAACAGAGCAGCTTTCACTGCAAGGTGAGAATTAATCTGTGGGTCTGGTGCTATAACTAGCGCATAGTGTCACAGACTCTCTTGTAGTGTCTGTGAGCAGAAACTAAGAGGGTGTTTTCTTAAGAGTATTGTATTAAAGGCTGATAGAGGAGAGGGGAAGAACCCTCTGTGTGCATCCCTGTCATTAGTTTGCAAAACAAATAAGTTATATACCAAATGTATGTTAGTTTTCTCATTGCAGCTGAAGTCAGTGTAATGGGACCTGTAATTGAAAAATACATACATGTGTGCATATGTATATATATATGTACACAGATTTTTTTTGTGCTATCAGTAAAATTTAAGATGAATATGCAGTTAATTTAATTGCTTCTGAGTGTGATGGTTCTTCAGATTTTGGGACTTGCTTTCAACTATCCATTAAAATACTGCTTTTCTCTCATTTAGTGTAACAGAAATTACCATTCAGAAATATGACTGTCATTCTGCCATTAAAATGTTTCCTATTAACATTTCTATTTTATTCCCCAGTTAAAACAAAATGGTTTTTCTGGAGGGGGGGAAAAAAAAACTGTCCCTTGAGTGATTTATCTCTTTCCTTTCTGGTAATGCTGTTCTTCAACATAGCTCTTTGTACAGTTTTTGTGTGCTTCTACCTGTATAACAGATAATGTGGTATTGTTTTTCATGCAGTGTTATGTAGACTGTCTTATGGGAAATATAAGGAAGGTCCTTGGAACTATAATGTCTCACCCCTGAAAGCACCGTTTGTTACCTCTCTGGAGCTTTTAGCGTTTTCATACCTATCAACGTGGGTATTGACTCACGTGTTTACTTATCATGAAATGTCAGGACTGTCAAAATACAGGAGACTTGGAAAGATACTTTTTTTTTTTCTTCTCATTAAACCTAGTCTGAATTTACTTTCCTCCAGTAAGGTTCCAAAATAATGTACAGAATATGCGGAAACTCATGTTAAAAAAGTACCCCTCAGGCATGGGAATTCTTTCCTGATTTGGGGAACTAGAGATTTAGCAAACAGAGTTTTTTTTTACATCTGCGGGAATTCCTGTGGTTTTTAATTGATAGTCAGACGTTAAGTATAATCTAGTTATAGACGTTTCTGGATTTAGGATGGGAAAATGCTGAACATTTACTGTAGAATGGAGGATACTGTGAAAAATGGTGGGAACTCCTGTTATATTCTAGCTCTTGGGATATTACTGAGCAGCGAAGAGATTGTCATCCTTTTCTACAATATTAGATTTAAAGTTTCTCTTCCATAAAGTTTGTGTAATAGATAGCAGGCAAACTTTGAAGTATTCCTAAATGTGTTCATTCTCCAGAAGAAAGAAAGGAGAAACATACAATTTCTTCCTGTTTTCTTTTCTCATTCTTCTGACGTTTACAGCAGTGATACTGAGAAAAAAAATAATTTTGAAGTTTCTTTTTGAGAACCCCCTCTCTAAGGAACCCCCCTTGTTGTTAGCTACCTTCAGAGCTGCGGTGACATTTCCATGCAGTTGCTACAGGAATTTCTCAATTTTCATTCCGTTTACTTGGCTACAGGTTTCCTACGAATAATAGTGAAAGCTATTTAGATTGCTCGTTAGCAGCAGGAGAAATGTTAGAGTTGTCTGCCGGGGACTCTGGGGGATGGCTCTGTTTTTTCTATTCTGCTCCCATGTAAAGAATTGTCTTACCAAAACTGAGGGTGGTGTGTTTCTGTGTTTTCTTAAAGGCAGCCGAGGTTGCGTAGTGTGTATATTAGTTTATAGCGATTGAGGTTGCCATTAGGCAAGCTGATTGGTCTTTCCTGCTTTTTATTTTTCATTTTATTGAGAAACTCGTACACGAACGATACAGATTAGGAAGGCAGAGTGGAGTTACATGTTCAGAGAAAGCCTTTGAAAATTTTCTACCTGCTATGACTTATTTTTCTCTGGACACTGAAATTTAATTACTGTTTGTTTCTGAAGCAGTGCTTGGCACTTCTTTTATCTCCCACTGGAGATGTGTGTTGGGTTGGGAGAGTGGAAGGGAAGTCTCAAGGATCCTTTACCTTCTTCCATGTCTTTATTGTAGCATAAACTCTTTTACTTTATGGGATGTACTGCATGTTGTGGATACCTCTCTAGTCTTCTTCAGACCCTTCAATATCCAGGTATGTCCTGTTCCTTTCTTCTGTCTTTTGAGACTAGACTTCCACCTGAAAGTGATAAATTTACAACTTTTTTGTGGCTCTGTTATCTTATATTGGAGGCCTCATTCATCATTTTCTAGCACTTGGGTTTGGTAGCAAGAACTCTTTTTGTTGGTAGGTCTTTCAGCCTTTTAATGGCTAAAGGGGGAGGGAGGGAAGGGGTTAGGGATGCTCCTAGTGGCATTTTTATACCCTTCTTTCCATAAATAGAAATACAAAAATATTACAAATAATAATAATATCAATGTATGGTTTGATATTGCAAATGTGTTGCTCGCTCTAATACTCTTATATTCACCCTATTTGGATTTTTTTTCTTGCTCTTTTCCTTCTGTTTTATGTAGATGGATAACACATATAATGGGGTATTTATTGTTACTGTTTTAACAATTTTGGCTTTTATGTCTTGTTTCTGGAAGATGCTGCATAGATTTCAGTAACATACTACATTTTACCTTCTCTACAGAATTTCTGCCTCTGTAACTGTCTGTAATTAAGACAACTGAGGGACATCCAGGTGTTTTGTTTTCTAGTAGATCCTATTGTGCGAGACTGGAGCCAAACTCTGTTACCAGTCACTTTTAATATTGCTACGTAAGAATATGATTTTTTTTGTGTCTGTGATAAGTTATTTGCGATGGGAGGGAAGAAACAGTTGTAGTTCTGTTCTTATTTCATTGGGGAAAAGGCAGATTGTAACTACCTCACCCATGCTCTTTGCCACTGTTGAGCACCTGTTTAGTTTCAAATGATAGTGGTGTTCTTATATGTGGTTCTTACATCTAGTTTGTGCTGTGTACTTGGCTACTTGCTTGAAGTTAATAATTTGCCTAGTGCGTTAATTTTTCTCACTCCCAGTATTCATTATAGAATTAAAAAAGCACATGTTGTTAAATTGCCTCTTATTGTTTGTGTTTAGCAGCAGAGTACGTGGGATATTTTCAGGTGAAGTTAATCTGAAGGAGCACTCACATCAGCTCTACACTGTGGTAAATGCAGAGTTGGTGCCCTGTGTTGGCCAAGGCGGTTGGCACATTCAAAGGAGTAAATAGCCCTTTCTTAGCAGATCTGTAGTCCTTAGTTCAACAGCCTGTTGTCGGGTGTCATACACCCAAGGGAATCACCTGTAGGTTGGGTTATCCATTTCCCCGACTCTTCAGAAATGGAAGATGCAAAGTGTTCTGCTGCTGAGGCCAAGAAATTTCTTTTCTTTCACAAAATATGGAAAAAATAATCAGTTAGTTAAGTAACAGGTTAAAATCAAACTATTTTTTTTGTTAAATCCATGTGTCCATGACACAAACATATAGAATGAAAGCTTTTTATGGGAACAGCTACTATTGTATAATTAGAGCTTAGTAGCTTATTACTGCGTACATATATTCGTAAAATGTCTTGAGTACTTCCAGTAAAGTACAGCAAATGCCTTGAAAGTTTATTTAATTTTCTTGTATAGAGTAATCTCTGCAAAAAACTGGAGGTTGTGCTGTGCTGAAGGGGACTCAATCTTTGAATCAGAGCCTGGTATAAATTAGAATACAGAATGTTTACTTCATATTGTAACTAATAGGAATGATTAAGAGCAAATAATTTCTCAGAAGGGTTTTTTTTTTTTTAAATCTATGATGTAATGTCTACTGTTAGTTAAAGAAACAGCATTTAGGAAATGCTGTTGCTTGGATAACTTGCCTGAATAATGTGTGGAGAGAATTGTATTCTAATGATATATGGGCGTATTTAGTTGTTAAAATGATTGTAGTACAAATGTAAGTACTGATATCTTGTAGTTAACGTGCATACAAGTAATTTGTAGTTCACAGATATCAAAAGTGAAAATAATTCTTTCAAAATAAATTGTGCAGAGAACAGTGAAATGGTTTTGATGTGATACTTGTCTTGCACAGAGTAATGATCAATTGTGTGTACAGATTTCTTAGAGCAATGAACTGTGTTAAATTGCAAAGTCCCCTGTTTTATCTTACGCTGCAAACTCCATTTTGAGTGTCAAGCTGCATGGCAGCTATTTTTTAAGCCAGGAGAAGAGAAGCTGAGTGATGAGCTGCTTTGGGCACTGGGACGCGGGGAACCTTGTGGCAGCCCCTGGTGCTGGGGCTGGGCAGCGGGGGCAAGTGCTGCCCCTCCTGCCTTCCGTCCCCAGTGCCCAGGGGCTCCCCCTCCATCCACCAACCCAGGCCTTGCCCGGCTTGCCAAAAAGAGGGGGCTTGCTGGGCACATTCTTGCTAGACTTGTGCTTGGTCAAGCTAGGTTCAGCGAAGGGTTAGGGTGAGCGAGTGGGATTGGGCTGGGGAAGCAGGCAGGCTCTGCACGTGAGAGGAGCAGGACATCTGCCCCGCTCTGGGAGCGAGGTGGTGGGATGTGGCGTAAGCTTCTGAATAAGTCCTCTGGTGAAGCTGCAGCTTTACTCTGCCTGGGGAAGTTCAGGCATTTTAGGCAGGAGGTTATAGCTTCCTCCAGAGCTGCCTCATTGCGAAGATTAGAATAAATAAAAAAGCGGGTGGTGGTTATTCTCAGGTTGGGCAGTAGGTCTTCAGAGAGGTTTGGTAGCAGCCTTCAAAGTGCTCTAGGTGCTGCAGGAGGCAAGGCAATGTCTTTCAGTGCTCGTCCCAGTCACTCTCATGAAAGAGTAACTTGGACTGGAAGACCTTGAATTTGGGGTAACTTATTCCGGGTGGTCCTTGAATGTTTATATTAAGAGCAGTGATGGTTCAGAAACCTGATGCAAAATCCTCCTGTCACCAGCCCTGACTTTCTGACTATAGCCAGACTGTACTCTCCGTGGCTCTTTTTTTTTTTTTTTTATTATTTGCCAAAGAGATGTTTTAGGAATAATAAACACTGATGGTATTTTGCTGACCTAACAAAACATATGACATGATTAATATTAAATTCAGAAATCTCTGTGTGCAAGAAACAGCTGCAAGACTATTTATTATTATCATGAAAATGTTTTTGTTCGGTGCCATAGTTGTACAAAAATTCAAACTGCTCTTGTATTTTTATTAATGTTGTAGAATATAATGCTATGTTTGTTTGGCATGTCCAAATTTTATGGCTCATTTAGCAAAATATGAATATCCTGCTGATGACAGATTTTAATATAGCAGTCTAACAGAAAGGTTATTCAAAAGCCCATCAGAGGAGAATTTGAACTATGCAGTGGATGTTAGATTTCATATGTCCAATTGTGTTTGTGATTTCTAAGCTCGTTTCTTTTGGGAACGTGTACTGCAGAACATGGTAATTTTATTTCTGACAGACTTGACTGCTGAACAGGTAGGATCACCTACAATTAAGATTAAGCATCTTCCAAAACTGGACCTCTGGACTGCTGTGATCCAGCTAGTTATGATTGTATATTGCCCTAATGGAAATAGCAGCTGAATCTTTACCTGGTGGGTACCAGGAAATAATCTTTCTCCCTCATATAATCAAAAAGTACTTTGTCATCTAGTAAAACTGTTAGGTGGAGAAGGCACTGCTCCTTATTTGGAACAAAGACCTGCTCTGTGCCCTGTGATAGAAAGGACTGATAGAAACTTGAAACAGTTTCATGGCTCTTGGTAGGTTCCTGATCAGGATAAGCACGTGTCACGTTTGGCTGAGCATGGCTGAAGCCATGCTCCAGCTCGTCTCTAGCTGGATATTTTGCTTCAACTGTCTTTTGAATGATATTTCTTGAATCCAAGGCACACAATTGGGTGGAGTTTCAAAACTAATGTCCAGGTTTAAATATTGTATGGCCAGTAGCACTTCCTCGCCCTTATTACCTTTAAAAGTAATTGCTCACTGAGAAAACGTTTGCTTTTCCATAGCTGCTAAAGTTCTCTCTTGACTCTAAAAATAAAGCCTGTTTATTGATTTTCAGTGTGCTGCAGCTGAGTTGCTGTTGCCAGTGTTCCTGAAGCTCATTGTTACGAATAATGAAGTTTGATACTTCCATTACAAAGATTATTGTGTTTTTAATATAATATCATAGTTACAACATTCTATTGTTTTGAACTGTGTCATTTCAACCATTAGTCTGTATTTTTTAAGACTACATAGTGTGAACAATCTCTGTAGTGATGGTATAGAGAAAAGTGCATACGTCATTGCATTGATGCTTTTGGTAATAAACTTTTTTTAAGTTTTTGTACATATAATGGAAAAAGTGTTTTGCATTTTTATGCTTTGTGCTTATTTTTTTTTACATCGTGTGTTGCTTACACCTTTGCGAGGTGGAATTCAGTATGTTAAGATGCCTAAACAGCGATGTTAGCGGTTCCTGTGTAGCAGTTGGAGCCTGGAGAGCTGTGCTGGTGATGAGGCAGCGGCTGCTCCTTGGGCTCGCTGCGTCGCCCAGCTCTGCCCGCCGAGGCAGAGGAGGGATGTAGTGTATCTAGTGTGAGCGGGGGGCTGGTGGCCTGCATGTTGCGTTGCTCTTCCCATATTCCCTCCTCCCCCCCTTAACAGGCACAATGTCCTTGCTTTGTGACTGGGTGGCCTTGCAGGGTCACTTTTAACTTGGATCAGTCCCCGTGTATGGAGCCCGCACGTAACTGTGCTAGAGCAACCACAGGAGGGATTTTAAGGCATCTGACCGCTCCGTGCTGCTCGGAGCGGCAGCCCTGCGTGCCCTCCCGGGACAGTCCTCTCCATTGCTTTGCCTGGCTCAGTGTTGGCACTTAGGTGCCTGCATGGCAGGTTGGCTTAAGAAGCTAAACTGGCAGAAAACTAACCCTGCAAAAACATCTCTGGGGAGCTCCCCTGTGTTGCTTTCCAGCCATCTCGGCAGGCTGCTCTGGCTGACTGCTGTCTTACAGGAGCATGAAAACTAGCCAGTGTCTCAAGGAGTAGGGGAGAAGCAGGTCTAGGCCTCTACTGAAAGGCAAATGCAAACTTTTTCTCTCACAGTAGAGTTTAAATGGTTTTTATCCTCTTTCCAGCTCTTGTCCTCTTTCCTTTCCCTTTCCTTCTCAAATACTTTTGAGATTTGCCTTTTTATTTTTTTTTTCTTTTTTGACCAAGTTACTATCTTTTTCCCTGTTGTAGCTTTGTAGCTTTCTTTTTTTGCTGGGTGTTTTTTTTGCTGCCTGTTTTAGAAAAATACCGAATGATTGAGAGCATCAAAGTGTGGTGGGCTTTTTTTTTTTTTTTTTTTCCCTCAGCTGCATTCCAGAGTTTCCTGTTCCCCTTTTCTGCTCTACATTTGTGAGTTATTTTCTTACAGAAGAAGTCATAAACCTTCCTGGACTTTTTATTTTCTTTCTTTCTCCCTGGTGATTTCATTGAGGAGATAATAATATCTATCCTAAATCTTCTTGCAAACTCTGTGGGACGAATCTACAAGGGTTAAATAATAGAAATTCCTGATTTTTGTCCACCTTTTACTATGCAGATGTAGTACTTTATTTCAACATGAGGTTCCAAATGTTGCACCAAAACTGGTGACCTTCTCTGTGTTGGTTGCCTAATTTCCAGGTACTTAGGTTAGGTTCGTAATCTCATTCTATATGTAACTCTTTCAGCATTTTCTAAAAATAAATTGCTCTTTGGGTATTGCTGTTGTGTATTCAGTTGCACAGTTTCATATTTTAGAAGTTTTAGTTGCCTAGTATCTTTGAAGTGACTTGTTAGCTTTATACCCTTTTCACTTTTGGGGAGTAAATTTGCAATTAATACATTGTCCCTATTCTATCCTAACTTGTCTTCTAAACTTTCCTATAAAACACAAAACCTTTTTCTTACTTTCTGAATTTTTAGCATATCTCCAGTCTAGCTGTAGAGGTCTTGTTAAATACAGCTCCGCTGTTAGAGGTGGAAATATCACTTGTTTGCTTTTTTGTTCTTTCTTGCTCCCTGCCCACCCCCCCTTTTTTTTTCTCATCTTTTTCTGGGGCCTGATTTAAGATTATTTATTTCAGTTGTGCAGAAAGACTGAGTAGGTGGCAGATTCTCTCAGAGAGAGAGAGAGAAAATGAAATGACTCTTTCAGGTACATGATTCTGGAAGTGTTTGTGGTGATGGTGCAATTGCCTTTGTTAAAGGTTTGCACCTGCATCTAGGCAGTGGTTTTTAGTTTTCTCTTAGAATCACATAGGTTGGAAGCTGTGTCATTAGTGCTTGGATCATGCAGGTTGGTACCAACCTCCTGCCCAAACAAACCCAGTTAGAGCAGGTGCCCCCAACCTTGTATAGTCCTAACAGCTGCTCAAGTCAACCTGCTTGACCACCCTCATGATACAGAGTAAATAAATTCTTACACGGGAGTAGAAGTTTTCTGTGTTGCAGCTTCAGTGAAGTGCCTCGCTTTGTCTTCTCAACACCTTCCCGTTAGGTAGTCAGCAGTAACGTCTCCCTCAGCCTTAGCTTAAGGCTGATCAAACCCAGCTTTCTTTCCTTGTATGTGTACGTGTTCCAACCCGAACCATCTTGAGAGCCTTTCACAGAACTTGCTTCTGTGTATCAGTATCTTTTACATACCGGGGAGTGCAGAACTGGATGTGGTTTGAGCATGGTCTCACAAGGGCCAAGTGGAGGGGAAGGGTCCATTGCCCTGACTGCTAGTATGGCCTTGCTCTTGGCCCCCTTTGCTGTCCCCTGGCACCTTCCTAGGGAGCCTGAAATGAAGCAGGGTTTTATTCTTGGCAGAGCTAGAGTTTGTCAAGCTTCACGAGGTGTCAGCTCGTTTCTCTATGTTTCTGGGAAGCTGCCCTAACCTCCAGTGTATAGACAGCTTCCCCCAGTTTGGTATCATGTCCAGACTTGCAGAGTGCACTGGCTCCCGTCATCCAGACAATTCATCAAGACATTGAACTATACTGGCCCCGGTATTGATTCCGGAAGGAAACTGCCAGCTGCATTGGTACTGGAATGGTCGCAAACGCTTTCACACCCTGATGGTGAACTAGTATTCCACCCACATTACCTTTCAGTTATCCAATCCGCATCTCGCAAGTCCAAATGGCTTCTTGGAGGATTAACTGCGTAACCTTCTTGAGGACAAACTAGCCTGTGGCTCCCTATATCTTCGTTGTTGCCCTTCTTGAAGGGGGATGTGATGTTTTTCCAATCTTTGGGAACCTCTCCCACCTCCCATGATGTTTCAGAGGGAATAAGAGGGTGACCTAGCAAGGACACTTAGCAAGGCCCACGGCAGCCTTAGGTGTGTCCTGTCTTATCCCTTGGATTTCAATGTGTCCGTGAGGTTGGGTGCTCCCTCACTGCAGCTTTCTCAGCAGTGATGCTGCGTGCAGGCAGGTTCTGCTGGTAGATTAGGGAGACTGAGAGGCGAAAGGGCAGATTTTACCAGTGCAGTTGGAAGCAGAGAGCATCCAGTGCCTCAGCCTTTTCCATGTCCTTCATCAGCACAACCCCTGCCTCGCTCAGCCTGTTCTTCCCTCTTCCTTTTGCTGCTGATGTACTCTAGGAAGCCCTTTTGAAGCACTCGTGCCTTGCTTGTTCATGCTGCCATATCAGCAGCATCCTTGGGGATGTCTCTACTTCTCCACTAGGAGAATTAGTGGAAAGGGCCAAGGAAACGTTTGCTGCTAGTTGTGTCCTTACAACTGCTATCTTCTTAGGAAAAGCCTTTTAATGAGATTGAAAGGAAAATATTTACTCTACTTAGAACTCTTCTCCTTTTCTCTATCTCTGTTAGCTCCTGTTAATACTTCTTAGCTACAGAGGTAAACAGAAAGTGTCAAGCAGACTTTGGCAAATGGTCAAACGTACGCAGCTCTGTTCTTGAGTCCAGCCCTTTCCCACCATATAGCAAATGCAACACTATTCATGAGAATGGTGGTCCCTTTCCTTGAGAAAAAACGTCTTGATTTTGAAAATGTGGATACATGGATTACAGATCAGTGCTACAGACCACAGGCAAATACTGCTTTTTTTTTGTTTGTTTGTTTGTTTTCCCATTTTTGTTCGCCCTGGACTAGATGCTTTGTATTTATCACTGGCTTTCTGTTAATGTAATATTCCTGAAAGGGAGCTTTGTGTTACTTATCTAAGAAATTAAGTTAACGTGTTAAAGAATGTTGATATTTTATATAAAGAATTCACATAAAGCGTACGTGTGTGCTTCATGTAGTGTCTTGCTGTCAAGTTATGACTGCTCCCTACTTTCTATCAAGGGAAATCAGTTTGACAGCTTTTCTGCAACAAATTTATGGAAGGGAAGTTGAAGTATTGTTTAAACAGTAGTTTAAGTAGGTTTGTAAATCTTTACCTATAAATGCAGGTTAGGCTGTAGTTCTGCACAGATTTTGTTGCATCATTAATGATTAAACCCATCTCTATTCCCGGAGTGCTCCTTGCTGCTGCTGGCTGGTGGGGTCCCTGAAAAGACCAGGGAACTGCTCTGACCAAAGAAACTTTTGGTGTTGGCTCCGTCCTCCCTTCTCCCCCAAGTTACTTTCAGCCAAATCCATTTCCATTCCCAGGATTGCTCTTAGGTGAAGAAAGAGCTGAGCTAACATGTGCAGGACAAGAGGCGAAGCAGCAGCTTGTGGGAGGAGAAGGGTGTGTAGTTCATGCAGCTTTACTTCAAAATATGAAAATGCAGCTTCACTGTGGTTGAACAGTTGACCTGCTAGAGCTGATCATACCAAAACTGGAAGATAAAAATGTATTTAGCCTGGAAGCTGACCTGGCAGAGCAATAAAACAATAGGGAAAGCAAAGCAAATTATTTTTGCATTGAATTTTTGAGTACTTGTATCCTCTTTAACAGTAATATGTGATGACTCTCACTGACCAACAGATTAAAACTGGTAAGGTTTGTTTTTACTTTACTTTAACTTAAAGTTTCCATAGTTGAAGTGAATGGTTATGAGTGTGTTTAGATCAATTTGCCTTTTCCCCCGAATACCATGGTATTTTTGTTAAGGTGCCTGAATTTGTAAGCGTTTGTATGGTAAAGCCTGTATAACATATTCTTTCCCCAGTTATCTTGGTCTGAAAAAAAGGACTTATAAAACTTACTGAGGTTTGAGTTTTGTTTGGTTTTGGGGCTTTTTATTTTTATTGTTCTGTAACCAGTTTTTTGCAGTTACATCAGCTGGTCTAATAACAACATATCTCTGTTATGTGCATCAGTAGTTTTCTTCATTCCACACTCTTCAGGATACTTTATTTCTGTCATAACAGTTCCTGTAAAAATGCTGTCAGACTTTTTTATCAACAATTTTACTGGATGTTTAAGGTGCTCCTTGGAGACAGATGCTAAGAAATATGCTCTCAGCATCCTGAAGACTTACAAAAGCTTTGGTGTGTTGAAATAGAAACCTTCAAGCCTTTACTATTACATGTGGGGAGGGGGAAGGTTTTCATGATAATCCAGTGATTTAGCTGAGAAGTTTTTTTTTTTATGAGACTAATAAATGCATCTACCATCACACTGAGAACAGTGAGAAATATGAAGTTTGTCGTTCTGGTCATGGCAGCTTGGGAGGCCCCCAAAATGCTGGCATGGCCAAAGAGTAGTGTAGGAGATACTTGAAATAAAAAGTCTGTGTTCTAAAAGCTGAAGTTTTGTCAAATTAGAAAAATAGAGAAGAATAAAAAAGCTGGTGGATTAAGCTTAAAAGCTGTAAGAGAAACTCAGGGCTAAGAGAGTTATTGACTGTGGCATGTTACTTGTTGGTTAATATCATCTTTCTATGACAGGTGGAGAAGATCTCAAATGGTAGATATTTAAAAGGATAAAGAAGCAGTGAGGTGTTGGGGAAATTTCACATCAGGCAGCTTTATGACTGTACTAACCAAATAGTGGGAATGGAAATAAAGACCAGAATTAACTTCATAATTGCCTCCAAAGTCCTTGATCGAAGGCTCGGAGAAGCTGAGCTGCCTTTGGATAAAAAGGAACCTCCTTCTTCCCCTCCCCTCAAAGAAGTAACTATCGACAAACAAAAACAAAGGGGAAGGATGGACAATTTTGTTAATAGAAGAGGTACCCAGTTGAATTTCACAAAGATATACGTTAAGGTTGGTGCAGATTTAAGAAAAGGGACTCATCACTGAGCTGACCAGGTTTATTGACATCACAAGCTTTACTTGGGCTCTTCTAAAGAGTGCTTACTGCAAAAAAAAAAAAGGAGAAAATGCCCAGGATTTGAGTTAAAAATTGTGTGTTAAATTCAGCATAGGTGCACATAAAGTAATGTAAGGAAAAGAGTCCATAGGAAGGAGAAGGATCTGTCCTAAATTGGTTATGCATTGATTGGCTCTACTGGTCCTTAGACAATCATGAATGAGAAGATGAGATTACAGTACATACATTTATGAAATTGTCAGTGCAGTTCTCTGTAGCAGTCAAGATAGCAAATCTAGTCTTAGCAATTATTAGGAAAGGAATAGAGAATGGAACAGAAAATATCATGCTGCCCCTGTAAAATTCACAGCACATCTGCATCCTGAATATTCCACAGTGCTGGATTCCCTCTTCTCCATCTGAAAGAGGATATGGTGCAACTACCGAAAGTTTGGAGATGAGCGTTGAGGGTGATTTAATGCTATAAAATAGCTTTTGCATGAAGAAAAATTAAACTCTGGTTTTTAGCTTGCAAGAAAAGAAGACTGTGAAAGAGCACAATGATAATATATAAAATCATGAGTGAATAGGGAGGGATTGCTTGTTATTGTCTCCCATAATACAAGAACCAGAGCAGCGGAGTACCAAATAGGATCAGCAGATGCCAGATTGAATCAGAACAAACAAAAGGAGATCCTTATTCATATAATACATAATTAAGCAGGGGTACCATTTGCTGTAGGATGCTGTTGATTGTATGAAGTAATGTTGATTTAAAAAAAGCAACTGTGAAGAAAATCTAGCAAAGGCTGTTAAGCACAAAAACATTACTTCTGGCTCAGAGTCCTTGGTAGCTGCAAGTAGCTGGAAGCTGACAAACAGTGCTATGTGCCCTGTTTTTATACTTTTCTCTACTCATCTGTTGCCTACCATTTTGTTGTTGTTGTTGGCTACCATATTATCTTTTTCTTTCATGATTTCTAAATGTTTTTCCCGTTATGAAGAGAAAAACGTAATGAGACAAGATACAAATTAACTGGAATTAAAGCTACTGCTTAATCTGTTTTACAGAATTTTAGTGAGGCAGCTCTTACTGGCAGTAATGAAGGCCCAGGTGAATGGTGCCTTAATGAGCCTTGTTTCCTTGTTCTGGATCTCTGTCAATTAAGAATTCCTCCTATGCCATCACATAGTAGGAAAATCTCCACACTGTTGGATGTTGCAGGGGATGGATCTGTGATTTGATGTGGTATGGCCGCTCTCAGGGTGTCCAGATTTTTACGTATTTGCAGGGTTAGCATCAGATTTCAATTCAGATCAGCAGCAGATGTTGGATTATAAAAGTATATTATGTCAAAATTGTATTTGGAACTTTTAAAACCAGCGGTTTCTTTTGCATGGAAAAAATAAGTCTGTGTTTGGGTATTAGATTTGAAATAACGTGAGGAGTCTTTCCACTTGTGTGTAGTTCATATTATCAGAGGAACCTTTAATTTATGGATGTCTATAAAATAGTCAAAAGCCTTGTAAAACTGCCTCAGTTCATAATTTTTAATTAAATAATAACTGCTTATATTAGTAATCAAGATGTTGACAGATACTTGTATTTATTTAGGAAAATGAGTCACTGTTCCATTGATTAACTTATATTGTCAAATGATAATTAAATGTTGACATCAACAAAGTAAGTACTCAGGCAAAATACATACAGTTTATTACTCTGGTTTGTGCTGAGTAATTACTTGGCTTGAAATCAAGACTTACTTTAACTTGTTCTCATTTCAGCTTTGGATAGATCACAATCCAAGAGAGATGGAGGTTTTAAAAATAATTGGAGCTTTGATCATGCTGAAGAAAGTGAAGGAGACACAGAGAAAGAGTAAGATATTTTTATACTTTTGAAAGTATAAGTGGCTATGTATAAAGAGATAGCTTTTTGTAATTTCTAAATTAGCAACAATATATCATACTGTAAAGGCTTCAGCAGTTAAGAAAAATATTTTGGAATAATTGATTATTTTAACTAGTATTTCCATATTCAATTACAATATAATGTAAAGTTCTCTGTGAGCATGGGGTTGCAATGCAGGCTACAATATGCTTTAAACTACTAGCACAATTTAATTTCTTTCCTTTTATTGACCGTATTATCCATCACCTCATGGTTAAGACTAAGGTATTTTGCTGACTGTAGACATAGATCAAGGGAAAGCTGGGCCTAAAAGACTGTAGGTTTTTCTGCCTTGTGTTTATCTCACAGGATGAAGTTAAAACTGACTTTATTTCCTGTAGTTTATTTCTTTAGTATGTTTGGATCTCTACCAAAGCTTAAACCTGATGTGTATAGTTAGAATAAATAATTTATCCTTGTAACATTTTATTGTTACTGGTATGTTTTCTCAATCTTATAGTTGTTCTTTAAAATATATAAATATATGTATATGTAAAGAAATAAATACAAATTTCATGTATGAAGAATGCACAGGAAACTTAAGTATTTGAAAAGTCTCTATTTGAGACCATTCACTGTCATTAAAATGTTTGACACCGCAGTGGTAACTATTGTAGGACTGGGATATTTAATTTTATGTTAGGTTTGTTTGTGGTTCTCGGGTATTTGGACAGTGAAAGCTCAAAAGTGTAAAGAGAATGTGCTTTAGTGAGTAGACACTGAATCCTGTAGTTAATATGAAAATAATTCTTGTATGAATCTGCATTTTGGCCTCTCTGATAATCTTAGGAGACCACTTCAGAGTAAAAATTTTTTGGAGATACTATTGTGCCAAACACTCTGTAGGAGGGGGATGGGAAAGTAGTGGTTCACTGAGCATAAAGCAAAGCAAATAGTTTAATGAGTATGAAGTAAGCATTAAGACCTTTTGTTAAAATGGAATTTTATCAGAAATTAGGGCCACTTTTTGAAGAGTTCTCAAGAATGTTTTAGTTTGGCAATTTAACATCCATTTCGGGCGTATAGTAATGTTTTAAGTGTAGTGGCAGATTAGGATTTGCATTTTATTTGTCCTGAAAAATGAAAATAATAAGCATTTGCAAGTATAGTGATTTGATTCTTCTAAAAATGTGCTGCTGTTATCCACTCTCTCCAGATGATCTAAGTGCACAAAATGAGAATAAGTATAGGGTAGTGATGCTAAAAAATCTTTGTAAAGCTGATTTTAAGACATATGTTTTATATAACTGTGTCTGATTGCTGTAGTATTTCTTAGTGGTTGCTCATTCCATTCAATACTATTACAATTTTCCCATAGTGATGTATTTAGATTTTATTACCTTCCTGCAGAAGTAATTCTTATTTTTATACCTGTGAATTACCTAGACTCTTATATGCAGATATAGATAAAATGACAGTTTTGAATGAATCCTATGAAAATTCATAGGATTATTTTAAACTGAAGATCCCACCTTTTTTTACTTACCAGTGTTATGATAACCATTTCAGACAGTTCCTGTCACCACAGACCCTCCAAACTCACTTAGGCTTTCCAAATATTTATTTTTGATAACACTTTAGTTCTTTTATTTTTTTTTTGTTCTTTTTTTTTCCTTAATGGCACTGCAAGGCTCATTTTGACCATATCTTTTAAAAAGTTTTCATATTTTACTTTTCTGAAATATTTTTCCTTTGTGTAAATATTGAGCTAATGTATTGATTGGAATATTTAGAAAGTAGTCAGCCTGATAATGAATTGTCCTTCCCTCTGTCTAAATTTCACTTAACCTTTTTGCTAAGGGTTTCAACTTCAGGTAATTGTTCAGAAAAAAAAAAAAACACTTTGATTTCCCTCCCACTCCCCCTGTGTATTTTGAGTGTGTTGTGCAATAAGTACATTTGAGGGGCATTGTTTTAGTGTTGTTTTTATTAGGTATGCTGCTGCTAATTAGCAATGCCTATAACTTCTTTTTCATGTAGAACAAAAACGTACTAATCTCCAGTAAAGGACTGGGTGGATCTCAGCAGGGCCTTTTGCCCTAGTAATTAACTCACAATGATTTGGTTTTGAACTGGCCCAAGAAGAACATTTTCCTGCTTAAACCTTAGATTCCTTAGATTAAACCTGTGAGGGCTCTGTTAATGTCTTGCTCGATTGATACTTGATAGAAATGTTTGCAGCTCTTTGGAGTATGATACCAAGCATCAACATCACTTTCAGCTTTGAGTTGTTTGCAGATAATGCTATGGCAGGGTTCTTAGGCTTCTAAACTAAGAACTTACCTGAACAGGTAAGTGAATAAGGATAAGTAAATAGTATGCTTTTCTGTTGAGTCCTGAATTTGTAGTTACAAACTCCACCTTGGAAAGAAGTCTTATTTATCTGAATCACTTAATCATATGCATACATATGCATCACTTTAGTGACTATATATGACTTTAGTGACTTTAACTTGCATTTAAATGATCATATTCTAATGTGAAAATCTCTATCTGTAGTTCTCTGTTTAGATAAAAAGTGAAAAATCACGAAGGCATATCCTCCCTGAGCCTATTTCAGTAATTTAAGATGTTATTGTCTGTCTGTGCGTGTGTGGTATAGTGGAATCGTTTTTTCCTATGTCTATATAAATGATATCCTTTAGGCAGGCAAGCGTAATCATGCGATACAAACATTCCTCAGTTGCTATGTATTTTGCTGTCTGAAAAAACAAACTTTTGGTACTGATGCATTTATTTCATGTTCCGTAAAATCTAAAAATACTTTTTCTTTAAAAACATCCAATTCTCAAATATTTCTCTAGTCACGTCATCTTGCATTATAAGAGTTATTATTGTTCAGTGAGATTTAGTGATTTTTCTTTTTCAATGTTTTCCTCCTTTACTGCCTGTCACCCCTCAGAGGCCCTTGGTTAAAAGGGTCGCAGTACTGTGGTTTCTTGGAGCCATAAAGGGATAGAGCCCATACAGGGACGTGTTGAAACTGACCCTGGTTTCTGTACAGTCTGGAGCTGGAGCTGGAGCTGTAGAAGGAAAAGAGTATCAAGAGGTGAAGCGATTTCGTCCAGGTTAACGCAGTGCTGGCTGCTAACAGCTGTAAATTTTAATTCCATGGATAGTATGTGAAGAAGTACATCTCCTCTGTTCACCTGCATTTTTGATACTTTATTATTCTCACTGATTTCCAATTATAATCTGGGCCATTTTTCTTGTTACTGTTAAGTCCTAGAACTCTTGAGGTCTGTAAGTACAATACAACAGTGTCAGCAGCTAACTGTTATTAACAATAAATTTCCATTATTCTTCCCATATCAAAACCAGCCGTGTGCATGTTCTTACCTAGGGTGCTTTCAGAGAGCTGGTCTTACCTTACGACTCAAGAACTTATGTCTTGCATTTGCTTGAGTATCTTTGTTATGTAAAAGTCAATTGTAACATGAAGAGAAGTCTTGAGCTTGGAAGTTGTTAGGACATCAGAGTTAGAGCAGGAGGGACTGAGTGGCTGTAGGGTCTATCTAGAGCTTAAGTCACTGCGTACGTTGCAGCTAAACGTTACTTCTGCAACTAAAAATACTTCCACCTTCACCTCCATCGTTGTGTGTCCCTGTCCCCTCCCAAACTCTTAACTGCTTCCTTGGACCTTGTGGCATAACTGTGTGTACTGCTATTTTTTTTTTAATTAAAAAATGAAAACTCGCAATTAAAAGTTGGCTAAAGGTTGTGGGATTTTGTTCTTAGCAGGTGAGGAATGGCCTTAACAGGGACCGTGATGAGTGAGTCAAGAGAGTAGACTGGAAGTGAGAATGTGTTACTGATAACAACTGGATTAAGTTATGATTATGGTCTTATTTTTATTATTTAGGATTGTTGGAGTATATCTGCCTATTATTGAACAGAGTGCACTTTCATATTATGAATATTTTTAGGTATTTTCTTTGAGATTATAATATTTGAGGGTTACAGATATGGAAGTACCGAAGAAATGCATTTTAATGAGTTAAACTAAATTGAATATGCTATTTTAGGAAGGCATGCTTTGGCAGTAATTGACATGTGATAATATTTAATATACAAATTCTCCCCCAAAGGATTATAAAGTTTGACAATTTCAAATTACATACTTATGTTTATGAACAAAATAATACTGTGTTTTGTAGGTTTAATTTAATATTTGATTCCCTTTATGCATAAAGCTTTATAGAAGCTTTCATAGTGCTGAAAGTACAACAGTATTTTCTATTTTGAATTAGTCATATATTCTTCTAATTTTGATGTTTCTGAAATGACATATACACCTCAAATTTAACTTAACATAATTTATCTTGATGGCTGTGTTGCCAGCTTGAATGTTCCTGTCTTTTTGGCTGCATGTATGTGATGTGTGTGTGATACACGTTTGAAGAGGGAAGTAAAAAGACTTGGTATGGGTTAAAAATGTTTTGCTGGTGCTCTGATGCATTACAGTGTGTCTGCTTTTCTCTCCCACACTTAACTGTCTAGTGAGGCAAATCTGCTCAGCATAGATGACAGTGATGGGCCCTTCAGTCCAAACGGAGATAGAAAGGTAAGTGCCCCACGTTCGTCTGGTGGTGAAATGCATCTCCAAAGCTCGTTTGATTCCTAGACAGTGTTGCATAATAATCTGTGCCATGCTAAAAATGAAAGTTTGCGTTGTTTGCCACATATGTTCAAGCTGTTTACAGACCTTTAGTGTTTTTGCTGCTCTCATTTCCAGGGGTCTTGCTTGTGTTGTAATCTGAAAATATTGCAGGATGCCATGGTGTGGAGTGGGTTAGCTTTGCTAAATTTTTAGTATCCATGTTTTCCTGAAAGGCTTAAAGCTGTTTTGAATGTGATGTTATTTTCCAGCATGAATGGTCTGCTTGGACAGGAGAAATGGGAGGGATCCTAATACATTATCAAAGTCTGATATCCAGGAAAAAAAAAAAAAAAGATCATATCAGACAGGTGAACTCTTCAAATTGCTCGTAAATAGATGTTGTTTTAGTTTAAACAATGGACTTTTACAGAGTTGTTAGGAAACTGAAGACTTATATTGAAATTGGCTTTTGGGTAGATTTTACATAAAATTTAGTGAACAAGTGGTCTGAAAATGAAGATAATACATAAAATTACAAATTTAATTTTAATATACAAAATTATGTTATATATATTTATATATAAATATTTAAATATACAAAATAATATTTATGTAAATATTTTCCAATTCTTTATTTTTCTTTCCTCTTAAACTTTTGAACAAGGTTTTTTTTGATATATGTGAATTGTGTCTTTACAGTCAGTTCGATGTCGGCCTGGAACTGTCGGCACCAGTGGCGATTCCATAAAAACGTACGCAAGGCGAGGCAAAGCTGGCAGCTTGAGACTCTTTAAAGGGAACTCCATAGGTCTCAACATGATGGGAAATAGCAAGAAACTGAGGTACAGGATGTAGTCTTGCAGTTACTTGTTTGCTAAACGAACGTTATGCTAGAAGTATACAGTGTAAAATACCTCTGTGTTATCGGCTGTGTATTCAAGGAAGCCACACTTTCTTGTACTGCTGAACAAAGATAGAGGTCAAGATTGAGACTGTCCTCTTCCAAAATGTTAGGTCGCACTTATTAATGAAATGCTAAAGGATGACTAGAATGGACTGAATTGGAGCATTCGTTCTCGTGCCGTTACCTTGTCAAGGTCTGCATGTGCTGCTGTGTTTCCTCTCTAGAGTGCCATGCAGTAGAAGAAGTATTCTCTTTTTCCCACCAAGCCTTTCCACATGACTGTGCATTGCCAAGGCTAACTAGGGGTGTCTTTTCTCTTTTTCTTACTGCAAGACATGATATGGTTTAGGAGCCACTGACTAGAACTGTTCTAGGGGCTTTAGCCTCTAGTATCATCTCTGTGATTCTGGATGGTTAGATCATAGTTCAGGATCATCACTATTTCATTCAGGATTGTCACTTCAGTCTTACTAAAATGCCATGAATTTAATTCCATTTTTTTCAGGAAGGAAAAGATCATAAGGTAACCAGTGATACCTGGGCTAGTCACCAATTATGTAGCTGAGCCAGAAAAATCTTTGGTCTCGTATTTGTGCCAATCGATAGAGCACCATTGGTTAGTAGGACCGTATCATCAGAATCCCTTCAAAAAATAAACTCCATAAGTACTGTGTTACTGTGTCCTCTCCTGTGCTTCTGGTCATTTCACCTGATATATAGAGAATAAATCCAGAATTTGGATTGTGTGGACTGATTCTTCACGTTGATACAGAAGAGTTGTGCTCTGTGCTTAGAAAGAGTTCTGATTTATGACTGCCTTTGCTTTAATTGTAGCCTGTTCACAGATGTCAATCTGTCTTGTCAAATTTCAAAACCTAGATGACATTTTACATACTATTTTAAACTAATGTGGTACATAACTGCTCTGATTTTGTTTTTCCTTGTAGCACATTTACTTAAATTCATACCTTGTCTTTGGGGAAAAAATAGGAAAAAAAAAAAGCCTAAGTCCCACAGCTTCTGAATGTACTTCTGTAACTGATAAAGAGGGTCGGGGGTTTTGTTTGTTTTTTCATTCTTAACTGGGGAGCTTTTTGAATTCTGCCGTTGAAAGGACCATGCAAACAAAAGGTTAGCTTATTAGGTGAGCAAAATATATTCTTATGCTACATTCTTCATTTTTTTTTGTGGCTTAATTTTGTCAAATAACATTTGAACTTCAAGTGATCTCTGAAATTCTGCACTCACAGCAGCTCAACTTACTGTTATTATAACCAGAGGGATAGGGAGTTATTTGGGTTCCAATGGCTATTGGAAGCTTGTAAAAAATGAGGAGTTGTATATTAGGTATCTTTAATAAGTTTTCTCACATTAACTTGTTTGTCATTAACATTTTACTACATTTACATTTTATTCTGTTTCCTGTAACTAACTCTTCTGTAGCTTGAAGATTCATGATTTCTTTTCTAGCTAAATGTTCACAATGAAGACATGAAAACTTAATCATTCCCATCCTTTCACTGTTTAAAAATCTACCGTTGTACTTAAGAGTACTGTTGTATAGGGTTTGCTCACATAAACCTAAGGCAAAATCACTGCCTACACTGTCCAGTATAATGCAGAAACCACCCATTGCATATGTCTGAAGGGAATGAGCATTTATTAAAAAGACTTCCCTGGGTCTTTTTGGTAAAGAGGACACATATGTTTTTTCATCCCATTCCTTTGTTTGGAAACTGGCTTTTTATATATACGCACACATATATATAAATGTGTATGTATACATATGTATAGTGTGAGAGAGAGAGACAAATAGAATGTTATTGAGAGCATAATCCTTTATATATCTACATGAAATACATATAATAATGGCAATGTTTTTTAGAAGATTTTGTCCCTGCACAAGTGCCTGTTATTTTTAAGCACGCATAACAACTTGAATAAGGAAATAAACCAGTAGCTTGGCAGCTGTTGCTAGCTCATTATGTGGATACATTTTTCCATCTCATTTTTATTCTTTGTCAGTTAAGAAATTAGCACTGTACTTCACTATTTATCCTTGATTTATGCTTTTTAAATGCATTTTTTTCTGTTTCATTCTTTATTTTTTAGTATACACAACAAATACATACGATTATATACAGATTCCCGAATTCCCCTCCCTTTCAAATTGGCCTTTTTATGGAGTCATCCATGTTACGTTTATTCTTTGGAACTGTAGTCTCAAATATTATCTTAGAATAGATAAAATGCTGTTGCAAAGCTGTCATGACCTCTTTGCTCCATTTTAATGGTGAAAAAGCCTGTGCATGTTCTTTCTGTTTGTTGTGTTCTGAGTACTCCTAATCCTTTAAAAATGGTTTCTTCTAGTGCTGTGAATCTGGAATCTTCTGCCCAACTGCAGGATTTGTAATGTAAACCAGCCTTACTACATAATTTTTCTCCCTTTTCTATTCAAGCAGTCATACTTGACTGTGAGAGTGTGTGCTTTTTTTCTGAAGTTCTGGAAGAGTATTTGGATTTTATTTTGTTTTGAAGATAAATAACTTTTGAGAGGTTTTTTTACATGGAGCATTTAGGTCAGAGGTTTTCTCACTTGGATTGGGAATACTTTCCATTGACAAATACATTATAAACCCCAAACCTTTCATGACTTATAAAACAGCTGCAAAAAAATAAATTTATTGCATGTGCATTACAAAGGTCCCATCTTTTAAATTTAAAATAGCAATTCACCCTTGGTTGAGTATTGAGCTGCATGCAGAATTTAAATGCAAAATATAATTATCTCCTGCTTCTTAGTAAGGAATCACTAATGAAGGAATTTATTGATGAAGAAAGGATGGGAGTAGGCTGCTGTGAACTTGGTGTTTGGTTAAAACTTGTACTACCAAACGTGTGATTCCTGTTCTGATTTTGGTCACTTCGTTTAGTCAGGTGCATGGTCATTTTGCAAGTAGACGTTTGAGATGAAGTCTGAATCTGAGAGCTGCTGGTGGTCAGTATGGCCTCCCACATAGTTGTTGACTGAATTATTATTAGGCTGTTAGGTCAGATTTTGAGAAGCTGAACTATTAACTGAGAATATACATGATGTTTCTAAACTTTGTGTCCTAGAAGAAGGAATTCTATCTTTTGATAGGTCTCGATGGGTGTTTTTCTGTAATGCTCATGGTGAAGATCAGTCAAAAATTCCATGATAACTTTCGATTTTAACTTGTGATACTTGGTATAAGGCAACAAATGAAGGGTGTGTGGTGCTGAGATAGAAAAAGATAAAAAAAAAAAAATGAAAGAGTGATTGGCTCGCTTTGGTCTTTCAGGGGATTGTAAAGGAGAGTTTAGGAACTGCTTCACAGCTTCTTGGGGAATTCTGAGATAAAATTTTTTCGTATATTAAATATGATAGAAAGATTAGTAAGTTATTAAATACTGACCTCCTAGTGATGGAAAGATTGTTTAAAGAAGCAGCAAAATAATGAAAGAAATTACAAAACAGTTGGAAGTCTGGCATTGACTTCCTGAGACCAGATGCTGGCTGAATGGCCAGTGATCTGCTCTGTGTGGAGTACTTGGGCTTTTAGAAGAATTGACAAGATTTGGGCACAGCTAAAATAATTCATTTCTAGGTTCCTGTATAATTTGCAGTATTGATCTCTCTTGCAGTAAGAAAATATTTAATTAAGAGCCTTGTTATTGCAAAAATGGTAAATGACTAAATCTGTAGAAAACAGTGCCACTGACTTATGGCTTGAAAATGTACAGGATTTTCGTGGAACTATAGGTGGAGAATAGCTGAGTGCCTTCATCTGACTCTACTGGTGTGTTATCAATTTATATAATTCAGGTGTAATGGGGGAAAATTGTTTTCTATTTTTTTTTAAGAAATATTTCTGAAAAAATCACATACCAGAACCTTATATTAAACTCTTTTTCTATATTTTTGCAGTGAAAATGCTCAGACTATGTCTTGTCCCGTAACTGTGGTACATGGTAGACGTTTTCACCACGCACATGCACAGACAACAGTAGTAAAAACAGCAGCCCAAAGGTAAGGCTAAATAAATTTGTTCCTCCCGATGGCCAGTTTGAAAAAGTCCTTTTTAGCATTCTATGTAAACATATTCATTATGCTTTTAAAGTGTTTGAAAGAAGGAGAAGTACATTCTGTGATGCATTCTTGATCTTCTGTGAGTGAACTTCTGTCATAATTAGTGAAATAGAATATAAGGCTTACTGTCATATAACCTTAGAGATTGCTAATCTTAAAGCGTAATATGGCATATACTCAGTAGGAAAACACCTACCAATGTGAATATATTTAGAAAATATTTAGAAAATATGTGGCATGCAGTATAAGGCAGGACATATTTGCTATGCTGAAGTTTTCTTTCATGATTTGTTCAGAGTTCCTTACCTGTATGCTGCCTCATATGTGTGTTTCATCCTATGTGCATTGCATAGTTGCCTTCCTCTTTCTTATTTGTCTGAATTTTCTGTAAATTTTGGGGGAGTAAGGGAGTCATATGTAGGCAGCATCCTCCTTTTTATCCCTTTTTTATCACGTTCATTGCTATCTTCAGAATAACAAAGCTATTGCACTAAGGTGAGTGAAGGCTGTGATCCAAATGTATATTGGGGTGGTATGGCATAAACTGAAAACCGAGTTTTACACTCCTGACACTAAATAACTATGGTGTTTCTCTCCACTTTCAAACTGTATAATCATTTCTAAATGGAATAGCATGAACTTTTCCTTAGTGCAAGTAGATGCAGCAATAAGGATCTCATTTCCTTAAGCTTCTTCACATCCCTGTGAGGCTTGGAAGACTGAAGAGGATGAGCAGAGCTTTTCCTGGGAACTAAACTTAAGATGGGCTTTATGTCACCCATGAGGCTTAGGCTGAGACAGTTGTGTTTTTTCTTCTTGCACACACTCCTGTTTGGGATTGTTTTGCTTAATACTGCACTGAGGAAAGAATGCGTCAGAGCAGTTGTGCCCTTCATTTTCACTTGCATTTTTTGGAGGTAGCAGGGGAAGGAGGAGAGGGGTTAGTTCTAAAACTTAATTTGCATTGTCACTTACTTAGAATGATGTAAAGTAAGCAAAATCTTGGGAGACTGTTTTCTTGGTTCCGTGCGTGTTGGTCTGAGTGATACTAGTGCATTTGAGGAAGTTCTTTTACGAGATAAACCCTTGAAATAGACTGCTGATATGGATTCCTCTTGCTTAAGTCCCATAGGCTTTTTCAGCAAGCAGGAGAGACATCTCCAGAGATTATGGTTAATGCTTTTTTTTTTCTCTTCCACTGCTATAGAAAGTTGGTAGATGATTGGTTTCTAGCTTTGTCGGCTTAATATGCAACTTAAATTTAAAACAGTTGGATTTGGCCATAATGTCTTAATCTGAATCCTTAGGGGATGTTTGATTTTCTTGCCTGCCCCTCTCACCTATGAGACTTGCTTCTTTATGAGCCTGAAATGTGGAGTCTCGAGTGGTAGCGAGTTGTGTGTGCAGAAAGAAAACTAATGCAAAATAAAATCAAATTGAATATTGTATACGTTAATCATATGGTAGTGACTCTGTTTTCAACTGTTCCGTTCCTATCTTATTTTAAAAGGCTTTTGTTGTATTTTACTTATATTAAAAACAGACAGTTAACTCTTTTCCTGACTGTTTTTGGAGTATCAGAGACAAGAAATAGTCATAAAAATCTTGAGCAATGTTTTCCTACTGGAGAATATCAGAACCAACATAGTCTAGTGGGCTGGTTAATCTTTTGTATTTAACAACAAGTTTTACAGAGAACCCTCACAATGGATATTTAATTTGAGTATCAGCTTTTGCAAGCTGATTCAGCTGGTTACTTTTTAAAAGATCTTAAATCTGTTTTTAGAGCTAGTTGTTTAACAATTAACAAAATATGACCTCCTGACTACCATACTTTTTCATTATTGCTATCATTAATATTACTATATTATTATTATATTAATTATTGAAATATTAATATTAGTATCATTACTATTGTTATTTTTAGTAGGTAAAAGGCCTGTCAATGCTACTTCATCTGGAAAATGTAAATTTATGTATCAGAGGACATTATGTGTCATAATAATAATAATAAATAAAAGTAGGATTATGTAAAAGCTCTTCATAACATGGAGTCCCAGTGTGTATTAAATGGGTAATTCCTTGATTATTTTGTTTGAGAATTTTTATCATCTTAGTTCTTACTGGTAATAGTTAATAGTTGAGATTAAAAGTAAGCTCAACTCAGTGGTATTTGTTCATAAAAGAGCAGGTACAGAAAATGTGTTTCTTCTTTCGTCTTGTTTACATTTGTATAAAATCTTTTATAGTCTGGAGATCAGCTGCAAGATGGGTGAAGTAATTTTAACAAGCCTAACATACTGCTCTTAAATCTACATTGGATTATTTAAAGGATAAATTAAAATAAGAACACAATTAAGTTAGTTCGGTGTAGGTTGAGTCTCTGGCACAGATGTTACGTATTCTTTTATAGGATTCTTTGCATGGGAATGGTGACACATGAGGGCAGACTAATTATGAAACTCAGTTTTAATCTATGTCAAATTAATTTGGAACTTGCGGTGTGTGCCATGTGCTACGTTTCTCATCCCTTTTTTTCTGACTGTTTCACATGGATGATGCATTTAACTTCTGGCTGAATATCTGATGCACTTTAAAATATAAGATACCATTAAAACAAAATAGGGAACATCAAAATAATATTTTGACAAATCTCATTCAAGTTTATTCATCAGAATCTGGGGTCGTACTAACACTTGTTCACGTCTCCAGAAGAGGTTTTCAGATGTAGCTGAAACTGCTGTTGTAGTTGGTTCAAACTGATTTTGCTTCATTTAGTGAGTGCATCGCTCATTCCTAGTGCTGTGGACAGGCGGCTCTAGGAGCTGGTGCTGGAGCAGCACGTGGAGCGGATACCGTGGCGGGAAACCGGCCTGCCGAGCACGGCTGGTTGGGATTCAGGTTCTCATCTCCTCGTTTTCCTGAGTTACAGAAGTGAGAAAGCAAGCAAATGGCGTGTATAGTGTAATGACAGTGCACAGTATCAGGTGTTCTAGATTTTTTAATTTTTATTTTCTGCTATTAAGTTTCTGTAGCATTAAAACTTTAAAATGATACATGTGTGACCTTTGAAATAGCTGTACTCAGGCTCTGCCAAGGGGTGCAAAGATACTGGGTATGGTTCCAGACAGATCTGCTCTGGGTCTGGCTAGATGCAACCCGCACAAAAACGGTCGCTGTGTTTGTGAAGGCCGGCCCCGGTCGGAGCGCGTTTGGCCTCTTGCTGTCCGCATTGACTGATGAGCCTCCCTGCGCTGCAGCTGATAGTGCTTGGAGTCAGTTTGAGATTCCTCTTGCTTTCTTCCCAGAATCCACAACATTGTGCAGAGTAAACGTGCTTTCAAACTCCGCTCTGTAGGATTATCAGGATTACTCTCTTACCTGGTTTGGTTTCAGTCCTGCCAGTCCTGTGGGAAGCAGTTTGCTGTGTTCTCAGGGGTCTCCAGTTTCTGCAAAGGAACAGAGAATCAGTTGCTGCTACTTTTATTTTTATTTGACTAAAATACAGTAGGAAACATGCTTTGACTTTGGTCTGTTCTAAAGTAGTTTTAGTGTAATTCACATGTGGCAGAAGTTGTGGTAGTGGGGAGCAAGCAGCCACCTAGATGGAAAGCATTCCACACTGCAAGTGTCCCAAAGCCAGGAGTGGTGCCGGCTGTGTGTTGTAAGGTGTATTGATGCTGTGCCTGGTGTGACCATTTTTTTATGTCAGGCTTGGTAGAAGGACATGAGCTGTGAGCAGCTGCCACATCTATTGGCTTTAGATTGGACACACCTGAAACTAATGCACCTAACTTAAGTATGTTTGAAGACTTTTTTTTTTTTTCCTCTTTTTCTTTTCTCTATCCAGTTGCTGATTTTATGTTCTCTGCTAAATATTTAAGTAGTGTTTTCTTATCCCTCTCCTACAATTTAAACTCTTCCAATTTTGAAATAGTGTTGGAAACAAACTACTGTGTGGTAATGAGGATGCAGGTTTGATGTCCTCTTGCGTGGCGGTCAGGGATTGGAAACAAGGCTTGATCTTAATTCTTACAACAGTGTTTTGTCACGTGAGTTATGCGAGAGCCAGTCTCAATTTTCAAATCAAATTTTGCGTACTGAAAATGGCACAAAATATAATACGTAGCCTGCTGAGCTTTGCCTGTTTTGAAGTACTATTTATTTATACATTTATAATTACTGTTACCAAAATGCTGTGAATACTGTTTGTTTGAAAACTAGTGCAGTGTGGGTGCAAGAGGCAATAAAAGTTTGTTTGATAACTTTCTAATTTATTAATTAATAGTATGTGGGGCTTTGCATCTTATGTGTTTTTTTCTTTTTTCATATTTTAAGCAATCTGGATCGAAAGGAAAGGTAAGCTTATTGTTGATGAGCATGGCAATGAGTATTAAGAAAAATTAACCAAATAAGTGCTTTATCAGTGTTATTTAAAGAATAATTCATGCAGTGATCATATCTGCCCATGTTTTGGGGATTTTTTAATTTTTATTTATTTATTTATTTATTTGGCAAAACGGAGTGAGTGGACCACAAAAAGAACCTTCATGTCCATCTGTATATAGTGCTGTGTT
>NW_010580519.1:375533-396630 GCF_000705375.1 Tinamus guttatus
CTTGCCCAGGAGGATGTTGTGAGGGACGGTGTCAAAAGCCTTGGTGAAGTCGAGATAGATGACACCTACCGCTCTCCCCTTATCTACCCAGCTGGTCATTCCATGATAGAAGGCTATCAGGTTAGTCAAGCAAGATTTCCCCTTGGTGAATCCATGCTGACTACTCTTGAGCACCTTCTTGTCCTCCGCATGCTTAGAGACACAGCCAGGATGAGTTATTTCATGACTTCTCTGGGGATGGAGGTGAGGCTGACTGGCCTGTAGTTTCTTGCATCCTCCTTCTGGCCATTTTTGAAGACTGGAGTGACATTGGCTTTCTTCCAGTCTTCTCCCCTGTTCTCCAGGACCTTTTGAAGATGATGGAGGGCGGATGAGCAGTGCCATCCACCAGCTCGCGCAGCGCTCTTGGGTGCATCCCATCAGGACCCATGGATTTGTGGGTATCAAGTTTTCCTAGGTGCTCTCTAACCCAGTTTTCCTCTATCCAGGGCAAGTCTTCCTCTCTCCAGGCTTCTGCTCCTGACCCTAGGGCTGCCCTTGGTAAATACTGAAGCAAAGGCGGCATTCAGCAACTCCTGTTTTTCTGTGTCTTTCGTAACCAGGGCACCCACCCCATTCACCAGCAGATCTGTGTTTTCCCTGATCTTCCTTTTGCCATTGATATATTTGAAGCAGCTGCTCTTGTTATTTTTAACATCCCTTGCCAGATTTAATTCCAAATGCACTTTAACCTTCCTTGTAGCATCCCTGCATTCCCTGACAGTATTCCTATACTCCTCCCAAGGAGCTTGTCCTTTTTTTTGCATTCTGTATTCAGCCGCCTTCTGTTGCAGTCTTACCAGCAGCTCCTTGCTCATCCGTGCAGGACTCCTGCCCCCTCTGTCTGATTCTTAGTTATCGGGATGCGCTGATCTTGAGCTTGGAAGAAGTGCTGCTTGAATACTGACCAGCTATCTTGGGCCCCCTTCCTTCCAGAGCCCTAACCCATGGGATTCTTCTGAGGAGGTCTCTGAAGAGGACAAAGTTGGCCCTTCTGAAGTCCATGGTCGCAAGGCTCCTTACAGCCCTGCCTCCTCCTCGTTGGATCCTGAACTCCGCCAAGTCACGATCGCTGCCAGCCAAGGCTACCCCCTGCCTTCACATCCCCAACAAGTCCCTCTTTATCTGTTAGTACCACTTCCAGTAGCCCACCTCTTCTCATTGTCTCCTCCACAACCTGTGTCAAAAAGTTACCGTCAGTGCTCTGCAGGAACCTCCAGGACTGCTTGTGCCTGGCTGCATTGTCTTTCCAACTGATATCAGGCTGGTTGAAGTCCCCCAGGAGAACCAGGGCCTGTGACCATGAGGCTACTTCTAGCTGTCTGTAGAAGGCCTCATCAACTTCCTCACCTTCATCAGGTGGCCTGTAGCAAACACCTACCACAGTGTCTCCCCTCTTAGCCTGCCCTCTAATCCTTCCCCACAAGCTCTCAAAGGGCTCATCACGCACCCCCAGGTTGAGCTCCATGCATTCCAGATGCTCTCTCACATACAGAGCAACTCCACCATCTCACCTTCCCAGCCTAAACTCCTAAACTCCACCAGCCCACCTTCCTAAAGAACACATAGGCTTCCATGGCAGCGCTCCAGTTGTGTGAGCTACCCCACCACGTCTCTGTAATTGCCATGAGATGAATCAACACACTTCAAATGCAGTGTGTTGTTGCTGCAGCCTCCCGTGGGGCCGAGGAGCTTCTGGCTAGGAGGACAGGAAGTATTGGAGACGCAGAAGGATATGGGAGCTACTTGGCTCTGATGGCTCCCAAGTCTTCAGCCTAGTGGGAGTTTGGGTTTAGGGCAAGCGCGTGCCTTGTCCGTCAGGCTGCTTTCAAAGAATCAAGGCTGCTTTCCTGGCAGACATGAGACTGAAGTGAGCAGCTACCAGCAAGAAGGGTTTAGCAGGGGGGTGGATTAGATGATCTCCAGAGGTCCCTTCAAACTTCCAACCCTTCTGGGCTTCCAGGAAGGGAGGATTTGGAGGCTGCTGCTGGACCTGGGTGGCTAAGGGCCAAGATAAGGACAAAGATAAACCTGCAAACTGTGTTTTAGAAGGTGGTTATAAAAAGTGTCATAGCAATAGATCCAAATTAATTTTACCTGGTCTCTGGAAATGCTCTTTCTTCTGTAACACAATGGCTAGATCAAACTCATTGAGAGGATTAGAGTTTGGGTTTGTTTGCTTTCCAGACAGATAACACTAGAGCTTAATTTTTGTTTCAGCACCCTGCCAGGCATCATTTTCTGCGTATATGTTTTTTTTTCAAACTTTTAAAAACTTTCTTTAAAAGCTAATGTTAAAATCACAGAGAGATTGTAAAGGAGTTCAGCATTTTTCAGCTAGGTTTTATTCCGGCTTCACGACCTCTTTTTCCAGAATCAGAAAGTGATGTCCGAGACATTAACCTGAAGACCTCCGAGCTCACCAAATGTGAATGGTGCAGTGTCCGAAAATTACCAGTGGTTTTTCTACAAACGGTACCGTCAACCTGCAGCAGCCTCAGGGAGCAGCTGAAGATGAGTAAAGATAATGTGTGGTATGAATGTAAAGGAGACAGTAAGTAGATCCATTTTAGTCTATTATTTTATCTTAAATAGTTTTCTAATATTTGGGCC
The DNA here is from genome assembly GCF_000705375.1 of Tinamus guttatus. The sequence goes on from NW_010580519.1 coordinate 378,186, forward strand.
ATGACTGAGTATCCTAAAGAATGAAACTGGTATCACTGGCTGAGCAAGTATGGGATTTTCATAGGCAGTATCACTTCTTTTGTGGGCTGGTAGTACATTTCAGAACAGCTTGGGAAAAAGTTTTCTACTTTTCCAAATCTATGTTAGTTATAGTATTTAATGAGTTTAGTACCATCGTTTCAGAAGTTACTGTGCTGAAAGAAAACAATTTGTTTGTTTTGCTTTTGTATTTATGGGCCTCACTTGTCCTGACAGCTTTGGTATCTTACCTTTGCTTTCGAGGTTTTTCTGCTTACAAGCTTCAGTTTGAGTAGAAACTCGGTGTATTTTTTTCCGTATGCACGCAGTGATGTGATATAGGCAAATACCTAGTGGAAAATAAGTATATTTTACATATCAAAAGATACATATATTTTTATTCTAACATCAGTGTAATTTTATTATGAGACAAAGTGCATTGTATATTTTAATTCGCATAGTGCTTTTTCCTTAAATAGACTTCTTCAGGTGAAATTTGGTGGTTATTTATGCTTGTACTCAGCATACATAAATCTTAGTAATGGCCTGAAAAGGAGGAAGAATGCTTTTGGCAGTCTCAGAATTGTGCAATTCCAAAGCAAAATAATGTGGTGATAACCCTCTCCAGCATCCCCGAAAAGCCCTGGGCTGTAGGGATTACTGCAATTACAAAAGTAAGAGGTGGGGTGAATAGGAGCAGTGCTGAGGCCAGTAGGGATTAGGGGATTAGACCCCAGGACTCCTCTTTCACAGGTGAACAAAGGGAAAATTCCTAACTTGTCTGGAGAGGAAATCCTTCCTTTTCCACATTCCCTCCTGCCCTCCCTCTTTGACCGCCCAAAATTACAGTTCCAAACTAGTTTGCTTAACTGCTTCATTCCATGAATACCTTGTGGTAACACATTGGCCCTGTGTTTTCCAAGCAGAAGAAGGTGTGAATCCATAGCTGTGTAGCAGTAATTTACAGGTGCCCAGCTCCCAGGAGGGAATTCACAAAACCCAGGTAGACGCCTGAAGCCTGTGCACGTGCGGTGAACGGGGAGGATTCACAACGGTTAGCGTGCCGAGTTACCAGTGACCAACAAGAAATGATTATGTGTGTGTGAATTTTTTTCTTCTCCTGCAGCTTTGAATTAGCTGCCACGATACTGGTATTTGCAGGCTGAATCTTATTCCGTAGTGCTTAGATTATTCTTGGGGCTTTTCCCTTTTTAAGATGATGAGTGTTTATATGGTGGCCAGTCAATCCAATTCACATTCTGCAACTTCTGGTAAAGTTGTAGGCTGAACTGTTGAATATAAGTTACTGTACCAGAAGAAATACAAGATATATTAGGGGTAGCAGGAGTAGGCATGAGAGAGCGAGGGGCAGCATTTTGTTCTCTAGAGCTCACCATAAGAGGAGAGGTCCAGGGCTGACAGTGTTGCACGTGGAAAGCCAGGCCCAGAGATCTGGGTTTCTTTCTTGAAGGTGGTGAAATGCCTTCACATGTAAAAGGAGGCAAAGGTTGTGATGAATGGACATTTTAAATCTCTTTCCTTGCACTCTTTAAAACTGGTTTGTTGAGCCAAGAAATGGAAATGTTGTAGGATTTCATGGCAGCACAAATTTGTTCAAAGAAAAATCTTTCTTCTGTGTAATTGCCATTACTGTTTTTGTAGTTACTATTTACTCAACAACGTGTATCTAGCATCAGTAAGAATAGTTCTGTTAGAACTCCAAGCTTTGAATGTGTGCTATGTAGTTCAGTATCCACTCTTTAAGAATAAACCTTACTTATTTTACTACTTGAATGCAGAAAGAGCCATCTCCAATGCCCTTTTCAGTTTACTTTCTAAGCAGCAGTTAAGGTTTTGTTAAGCTGCCAGTTAAGGTAGCAGTTAAGCTACGTGGTAGCTGCCACAAGTTAAATTGATTTTTTTCCACCTGTCCCTGATGTTGAGAATATCTGTCACTGTCTGGAAGAGTCGCTCTGTTGTTACTGGGGCTCTATCATTATAAGAGTTATTCTTGGGGCTTCATTTAGTCCAAAGGGTGAGTTTATTTTCTGTATTGTTTTTGATTTGTATAACTCTCAAAAAGCAGTATTTTTTTTTGTACTCTGGCCTTCCAAGCAGAATATAGACCATGAGTGAGGCTGAATCATGGCATCTCACAAGCTGTTTCTTACTCAATTCAGTGTGTGTTGTCTTGATCCTTGGATCTCTCTCTCTCTCTTTTTTTTTTTTTTTTTTTTTTCTTTCTTCACTCTTCTTCCTTATCTCTTTGAAAGTCGGAGAATACTAGGCTGGACATAAACTAAATAAATGGAACACTGGTGTTGAGGGGGGCTATATACGTTGAAAGATATTTAATAATAAAAAAATCTGCTGTGAAACCAGAGATATGCTTCATTGCATTTCATTTCATTGCTACTTCTGTGTTTCTTGTCTTTTGCTGGCTGTTTTTCTAGTAGACTAGGAATCACTAAAATTATCTTCACATTTAATGCTGTTCTCCTTTTTTGGTGTATTTACACAGATGAATGTGTCTTCACTGTTGGTTTTTTTGTTTTGTTTTTTTTTAACATGAAACTGCTGTAGCGTTGACCTGGGAGGAGAAGTTAGGGCATGGTATTTCCCTGTGTTGAGAGGAAACTATGCTGAGGGCACGATCTTTGCAAGTGTATTAAAGCAAGAATGTAGGAACTGTAATAAGAAAAAGGGAAGGTGCTGATTAGGGACTGACCCTCCAGATGCTTCTCTGACCTCGCAGTCAGTGCATCTTTTAAAATGTATTAGATGTAATATTGTATAATTTTAAATTAAGGCAGAAATTGACGGAACTTTTTTGCAACTTTATGTAGAAGGGCTTGGTATTTAACTCTTCAACCTGTAAATTGCAAGTGTGTGAGTGGGTGCTAGTGTTCTGTGCATTGCCAGTAACGTGTGCACGTATGTTGGCCTAAGGTTCTTTGAAATCTGTAGTTTCATAGTTGAGCCACATTTTACTTTGTCTCTAACTGGATAATTTTCTGTCTCCTTTTACTTAGGTCAAGAAGAGCAGTATATCATTCTGATTTTTGAAACTGGCCTCGATCCTCATGCAAACTCGATCTTTGAGAAAATTATTACTGACATTGGTATTAGAAATAATATTTCTGACTTCTTTGTGAAAATTTCCTTTGAAGAAGCCAATGGCAGACTGGTTGCATTTACAAAGTGCTTGGAAGACAATTCCAAAGGAAGCCCCTCTCATAGAGAAAACAAAATAAAAAATGTAATTATGTTTTTGTTTTAAAGCAAAGTCATTATTTTATTTGGATTATAAATACCACTGCAGATAGTGTGTGTGTTCACTTAAAGGAAAAAGAAAAAAGAAATCCTCTACTGCTCTTCTGGATTTTATGTAAGGTTGCCAGAATGGGCACACAGCAGGTAGCAGGGTTCTGGGAAGTAATCTCTGGATTTGCAGCATCTTCATAGTGTGTTTAATTTAAGGATGTATAGTCATCTGCAAGTAATATTATGATTCAAAAAGAAGAATGGAATGAGAAAGTTGTAATGTAATTAGAGAACATAGTTAATTTCAAATTTCATCTACTGGTAAAACTGTAATATTTCAAGAGAAATTAAGTTGCTATTTTAGTTGATTGCAGTTAGTATTTTCCTTAAGCAAAACTATCTCTTAAAGAATTCAAGAGTTTTGAGGTTCTGATAGAAGTACAGACATAACTGTAATAAATTTAAGAAAGAAAAAACTTGAAGCATTTCTCAAATCATGGGATTTTCCACCTCTGAACTTCACAAAGCTGTTAATTTTTTTAATAAACTTGAACGTAGTATGCACATTAATGATGAGATTATGTTTTTAAGGTTGCTTCTGAGCCCAAAATGCAGCAACGGAATAAACAACTACCATATTTTGATGATGATGAAGAAATTGGAGAACCACATACAGTATTTATTGGCCCCATAGAAAAGTATGATGCTCTTCTTTGCCCTGTAGCAATTGGAGGGTGCGGGGGTGCTTGGCATTTATTACTGAGTGCTTTTTTCTTTTCAGATTAATCGTTTACCCACCACCTCCTGCTAAAGGTGGTATTTCTGTGACCAATGAAGACCTCCATTGCCTGAATGAAGGAGAATTTTTAAATGATGTTATTATTGATTTTTATTTAAAGTAAGTTTTATTGAGCTCATCTTTTTTTTGTTCTCTCCTGTGGATCTTGAAAATTTATTGTATTAAAACTTTATAAGTCAGTTGATAACACTTTATCTTCCAACTATGCATGGTATTTTTGCAAGAAATTTTGGTGCCTGCTCTATCCTGCTTGTCAGAGACATGGTTCTTACTTGGAGGAAAACGGTTCTTGAAAACTTCTTCACATCTGAAGATGACTTTGAACTAGAGAAGAAAAAAAGTCTTTTTTTTCTTCACGTTCAGTTGATTTATCCAGGATCTTTGTATTCCCCACAGTTTTGTTTTCTTAGCATAATCTGTAAATTAAACTTTTAATGTCTCTGATTCTCCAAATACAAGAAGCATATTAAGCCATGGCATAACTACTGGTGGTGTGTGTTTGTATGTATATATGTAATTTTCAGTATATAAAAATAAATTTTACAGATGAAAAAACACATCATCATGTTGCTTGAGCAAAATATTTTATATCTTCAATTATTGGAACAGATATCGCATTAATACTTATTAATGAGATCTCTGCAGTTAGTTAGTTAGTCCTGGTATTGTTGTAGCTATTTCATTTTCAGGCTATCTAAATAATCTAATGGTTAGATACCACTGTGAGGCCGGGGGATTCTTTTACTCGTGATTTGGGCAATTAATGCTTTTGAGTTAACACATATTTTTTCAATAAGCTGTTTTTAACCTGTTTCTAGTTTTCGATTTTATTATTATTATTATTTTTTTTTTACCAATTAGGTATTTGGTACTTGAAAAACTGAAAAAAGAAGATGCTGATAGAATACATGTGTTCAGTTCATTCTTCTATAAACGCCTTAATCAGAGAGAGAGAAGAAATGTTCATGAAACCTCAAACCTTTCGTAAGTCTGTTGCTAAGACCAGATTGTCAAAAGCAAAGTATAATGAAGGCTGCTAGAACAGATGCTCACAGAAATAAAGTACTTGGAAACAGCTTAATGGGTCTAGCAAAACTATAGGAAACATTCAGACTTAAATTTGCACAGTATATGCTCAGGAAATCTTCAGAAATTTCTAATGTGAAGCATCTGGAAATATTTTAAATGAAAATAAGCCACTCTGCAAATCATGTTTGGCTTTCTTCTTGCAGAATACAACAAAAACGACATGGGCGAGTGAAAACGTGGACGCGTCATGTTGACATTTTTGAGAAAGATTTTATTTTTGTCCCCCTTAATGAAGCGTAAGTAAATGTACCCTTTCATCATGTGCAAAGGCTTGGGCTTCATGGTTCTAAAATTGAAAGATATGTTGTACCATTACTTTTAATTTAAAATCAAAAGAATCAGAATCTTTTTCGCTGATAAAGTTTGCACTTTTCTACTTTGTTTTTAAGGATGTTGTTATAGTTCAAGAAATGTTAGGCAATATGAAGATTGAGCAAATTCTAGAAATTCCTGTCTTGGACTTGCTGTACTTTAATATCTACTTACAGAGAGCCTTTTCAGACTCTCCCATAACTACTAATTCGGGTAATGTGGGCTAAACAGCCAGAAGGCAGTCCAGCTGCAGTAAGTGAAGGGGGAGACAGGACTCGTGTACAGAAGAATTAACTCTAAAAGCAAATGGATGGTTTGACCATGACTCTGCCAGTGTCCTGTGGGCATATAGTTCTTTGTGTTCTCAAATGGGATAGCTTGTAACATTTAAAAGAGCAAGTTGTTTACCTTTCAGATAAGGGTTAATTTGCTGGTCTGTTTATATAGCTGGTAATAAAACATATGTTAATTGGAATCCCCATAACCCAAATTCTAGGATTTGGCAACACTTAATGTAATGTTCAGTTCTGTGGTAAATCAGTCAAGACAAAAGGTTATTTTGAAAAGCCCCTTAGTCTGAACAGCCATTGACTTTTGATGGACCTGAGGCTTTTTAATCATCTACTTAATGTTTTTAAAATATCAGACTCCTTATTTTTAGCTACTACTTTTTCTTTTTTTCAAAAACATTTTGAAATGTGGCTTTGTTTGCATAATACATAGCTAGACTTTGTTTTGCCAGTTGCTACCCTAAATTGCAGAAACCTCAAATATTCTCTAAATCAGGTTAGTCTTATATCCATGCAAAATGTCTCAGTCTCTGAGTTGCGTTTCTCATTGATTGGAGACTCAGTAAGTGAAATCTATAGTGGCAAGAAGATAGGAAAACAATGGGTCAAAATTTCTTTTGTGACCCGTTCTGGGATAGAGGGGATATTGCTATTTTTGGCCCTGAAAGGGTTAGAATATCCCTTTTGTTTTCTTGTGGTTCTTTTAAGGGTGAGCCGTGGTATTACCTGCCCCACGGTGTGATAGCGCTCGTCCCTCTGCATGTTTCAAGTATGCACAGTTGGAAAACCTACTAGAATAAGGGCAATTCAGCTGTATTGTTAGGTCTGGCTACTTGTTTTACTAGATAGGAACTTCTAGAAAAATGTCCATAGCCATAAAACATGAAAGCTACAATCCAATTCATGCAGTAATGAATAATATTTTCCAAAGGAATGCTTAATTCAAAGGATTCATGTGTGAACTATGAGCAAATTGAAATATTTAGACGTCTCTTTTCAGTTAACTGTATCATGTGAGTGAAAAGCAAGCAACTGTCACAATCCATCTTTGATAACTATGGAGGGTAGCGTTTAGTTTTGTGTCTTTGTTTTATTTTGTTGTTTATTTTAAACAGTTACTAGTTACTTATTCATATATTTTTCCTTTGCAGTGCCCACTGGTTTTTGGCTGTCATCTGTTTTCCTGGTTTAGAAAAACCTAAATATGAACCAAATCCTCACTATCATGAAAATGCTGCAACACAGATAAAATCTTCCTCTTCAGATGGAGAGCGCAACACTCCATCTCCTTTGCCAAATGAGTTTGAATTACAAAACTCGCCTTCCAAGTCCACGACGAAGAAGATATTGACCAAAAAATATAACACAGCTTTAATTGACCCAAACACTGAAGCAGAGGACAGTGAGTCTTCGTGTTGTAGGAGAAGTCCCTGTAGGGGAAAAAGTGGCTTCAAGAAACTAAATCAAATAGACAGTGATGTGGAAGAACCTAACACTGTGCAGTCAGCATGCCATAAACTTGACCATAGGGCTCCAGATGAAAATGGTATACAGGGTGAATTCACAACTGCCAGCCAATCTCTTGGTATGTAATTGTAAAAATTAGGAGATTTCACAGCTCCTTCTTGCTTTGCAATTGCATAAATGCTGTACTTTGAACCTTGAGTAGCATGCGGCTCGAGTGCTCACAACATGACTAATCTACCATTGCATGTAAAATGTTTTTAACAACTGTTGACAGGTCTGTCATGACGTAAAGCTGGGGATAAAACACTGTTTTCCCAAAACAGATAAATTCCCACGTGACCTTTTTTGATCCTGAATCATTTTGATCCTGAATCATCCTGAATCCTTGAGACTGGAAAAGTTAAGGAAGGAAGAGCACTGATGATGGATGTTCATAATGTGTGGTGCTTGGGGAGGTGAACTCAGATTGTGCAAGCCACCTTAATTCTAATGGCTTCTAGCATTTAAGGTTCATTTCAGTATCTGAGTATCTTGAGTTCATTTCACCTGCTTTAGGATGCTGGTGGAAGATATATGAAAAGACTGAGGATTTTTTTTTTTTAATCTCTTGTATGACCGCTCTGTCACACTTCTCCATGCAGTAGTAGCCATCTCTTCTGTAGAGGAAGTTACCAGTAGTTGCAGTGATCTGGAACAGAATATGCACAGAAGTGAGTGAAGGAGATGATGACATAGTTTTAAAGAGAAGTGAAAGAAAAGACTCCTGTATTATTTGTGCTCACTGCAAGGTTTGGATCCCCTTGAGTCATAGACATTAAAACATCTGGTAGTGCAAGAACTTCTGCTTCATGCACTGAGAATTCCTACTGACATAATTGGCTTTAAGCTTTATAAGTAACTGCACAGTTTCATAGTAAAAAAGTCTGAAAAGTTATATGGTTTAATCTGCATACTGCAGGACACTATGATTTAACTCCAATATCTTAAGGCTGTAAACCATGTCTGTTTTCTAGCCTAAACTTATTCATGGATAAAATATACTGAGCTTGTTTTTTCATGACAGCATTGTCTGTTTTCCAGGTATTTTTCCTTTTAATTTATTCTAGTCTGAATTGATTTTGCAACCTAGATGTGATGGGACTGTTTATAGTTTAGCTAATATTGACTGTAATTACTTTTTTTTATGATTGTGTTTTATTGGTGGCTGCGGGTCATTTTGTCTCTCAAACACTTACACTGTTGCTTATCCATTGCAGGTGCTCTTGGGCTAATGCAAATTTTCTTATTGGTCACAGTCTCATTTTGCAGACATGCAAGAATGAGACTGTTTGAGACTGACACTCAACATATATTTAGACATCCATATGTAAATATACTAGGTGCATAAATTCCCATCCTCCCAGATAGGTGATGGAGATGTGGCACTTGGCTATCCTGCCTGTCCTTCAGTTCTTTCCCTGGAAGGTCCCGAATCCTAACTCTTAACTGCCAAACCTGTGCATATATGCTGGATATTTTAGAATATTTTAAAAGTGCCTTTTTTTCAAAAGTAGAGTGAAGACTAGAGAGCTCCTCTGCTCACCCTAAAGTAGTCACGTAGTAGCTACTCATTGAGTAGCAGTCTCCTCTGCCTATGGTTTCCCCTTAATATTGTAAGACCCTGGACATCTCCTACACATCAATATTTTGATCTCAGGCCTCATCCTGGTGAATCACTTTGATATCAGTAACAGATGATACCTAAATAACACTGAAGCGATCAACCAAAGTACTTTTTTATTATTCTTATTACTTAACTAATCAGATTTTTACTCCTTAGTGCTAAAAAGCCATTCAGTTCTTGGATGATACTGTGATACTTCTAAGTACCAATTTTTGTCTTCTAGGACTGTATCATCTATAAGCTGCATTATTGTATGGCCTACTTTTTTGCTGAGGTCTTTTTAAAAATACTGAGCAGGATTAATTCCGAAGTTTGTCCCTGTGGAACTCCACTGATAACCTCTCCAAACTATTCCTTCAATTTTGAATGCAGTGCTGCCTCTCTAACTACTTCATTGTCCCATTTACTGTTCTTGTTGACATCTTGGTTTTCTTTAATATCTAATAGTTCCTCCTCCTCTGTTTTTCTCATGGCTTAGATATTTTCCTTTTCCAGGAAAAGTTTTCTTATATGAGTTAGCAGTACCAGACTGTACTGCTGTAAAGTCCTTATGGAACTGCAGTGGTAACTTCATGATGTGTGTGGTTTTTTTTTTTTTTTTTTTTTTTTACATTTATAACATACACACACACATATATATGTATACTTTTATTTTTATTTTAAGTTTTTCTCAGAGTAAAGAACAATTTGTGCTGTGTTACTTAGAAGCTTTTCACTTTAGGCTTATATACATGAATCAAATAATGCTTGTCGGCTGTATCACAGTTATTGTGAACAACCCTTAGCAAACTTGAGGTATTCAAAATTAGTTTGGTCTTCAGTGATGGTGTAATATTTGATATTTAAATGTACTACTGTCTACAATTGATACAGATGGCTTGCATAAAATCAGACTAAACTATAGTGAAGATTCAGCGGATGGCAGCAAACTAAATGAAGATGAGCTTATAGATTTCTCTGAAGACCAAGATAACCAGGTAAAAAAAATATATAAATGTTATTTGGAAGCTGTAAATGGAAGCTGTTATTTTATGTTCAGAACAGACAATTAAAAAACTGTATAGATGGCAAGTGTGCATTGCATAAAGCCAGTCTACCTTTAGCAGTGTAAGAGGCAAAGCACTTATTACTTACAAAAGTTTGTAATTTAGCTGGAAAAAAAAGAGGATTGTACATTCTTTCATTGAACTGTTTAGTAGGAAACTGCTGTGCTGATCTTGAATTTATTTTTGAATCTTTTGCATAGTGACAATATTCTACAAGGATTTTAGTTAAACTCTTTTTTTTTTTTTAAAAAAAAAACAACTTTCTCTCATTTCACCTCATTTCCCCACGTCTGCTTAAACAGAACCAAGAACAGGTAACTCTTCTTTCAGCTCCATTTCTTGGATATAAACAGACACATTAATAACTAGGTGCTACTTTCCTGTTTTGGTTTATTGATGTTTTTCTAAACAAATTTAGATCAGGAGATCTGATCAATATGTACAAATACCTGAGGGGTGAATGTAGGGAGGATGGGGCCAAACTCTTCTTGGTGGTGGCCAGCGACAGGACAAGGGTTAAGGGCTGTAAGTGGAAACACAGGAAGCTCCATCTCCATGTGAGGAAGAACTTCTTTCCTGTGAGGGTGACAGAGCCCTGGCACAGGCTGCCCAGAGAGGTTGTGGAGTCTCCTTCTCTGGAGATCTTCCAAACCTGCCTGGATGCCACCCTGTGCCACGTGCTCTAGGTGTCCCTGCTGGAGCAGGGGGGTTGGACTAGGTGATTTCTAGAGGTCCCTTCCAACCTCAACCATTCTGGGATTCTGTGAAATTTATGAACAAGGACTCCTAATCAAGTAGTGTTCCTATTCAAGCTGCCGATTGAAGGAAGTTTGGAAGTTGTTGTTGTTGTTGTAGAGGGTCTCTGATCATTAAAGTGTCCTTTACTGACTCTCTCCTTGGGTACGAGGGCATTATTCCCTCGTTCTGTAATGCTAGATCAATGTGAAGAAGTTAGAAGTTCAACAGTTACTCTTCTTAAGGGGCCTTCCTGTTCCTGTTACAGGTGTATGACTCCAAGTTGTCTGAAATAAGGAATCAGAGGCTATCAGATATGCAGTCTAGGAATTACCTATTTTTCACCTTTAAGTCCAGAGCAAACAGTTATTTTCCAAAGCCTGCAGCTATTTACAGTGGTTTCCAAACTGTATGTATGTCCCTGTACACACACGAAACCTTCAGCTTATGTTGAGACTTGTGTTTTCAAACAGACTAAACCCACCTTTCCTGTCATGTTACATGACAACATTCTTTGATTCTTCCCTATTTCTTAATAGTTGCTAGAGTTCGCTGGAGTTGGAGAGGGTGAGTGGGGTGTTTCCAAGCTGCAGCATGTGGCATGAAGGCAGTGAAGAAAGCACATGGTCAGCATGTGTTCCTTGAGAGGAGGAGAAGATGCTGATTTCCCGGGCTGCACTGTAGCTTGGAATTTGGCTCCATTTGAAGCTGTTGTGATATTTTCTATCATGAACAAATTGAGTACAGAAATGGTAGACTGTGGCAGACAGTACACTTTCACATCTGCCGCAAATTGAGTTCAGACTGCAATAGAAATGGGAGTACTAGGAACAAAACAGTGTTTTTAATACAATAAAATACTGATGGCATAACATGAGGATTTCAGTCAAGGCCCCAGCATTTTAATGAGGTGTACATAATTATCACTAAAAAATTTCCAGACAATGTTGATGGGGAATGTTGATGGGGATTACTCTTTCTAGATAGCATCTCTTTCCTTGCCATGCAATGGTTTGTGCTATGTGTAGTGAACTCAGTGGTACTCTTTAAAGGTAAGGAATTGTGTGGATCATCGGAGTGCTTTTAAATGCAAGAACTTTGTGCTTATGGAACTTCCGTATCCTTCACAGCAATAAATATTGAAACAAAAAGGTTAAAAGATATTGCGGGTCTCGCGGCGCGTTGGTTTGTGTAGCATCACACCAGGTTGCCTTTGGATTTCGCTTGATCAAAGAACCAAGTTGGGACAAGTTGCTCATTGCGCATTTGTCTCTCCATTTAAAATCTCAATTAAAACCTATATTGGAGACGCACCCATTTGGGACAGCAGTGCTTTGAACAAGTTGTGTTGGTTTTAGGGTTTTTTTTAGTATTTTTATTTTTCTCCTCCTCCTATTTTAAATGGTAAACAGCGTGTTTCATTTTGTGTCATGAATGTCATGGATTTCAGAAACACAAGACTGAAGTTGGTAATGCAAATTTTATAAACAGCACATGGATTTAGGTGAAAGCTATCACTGCTTTATTAAATTTGATGTTATTTGTCTTGAGTGATTTCTTTTTTTTTCTTTTACATTTATTTGAGAAAAAAAGAAAACTTCTAAATACATGTAAATGTGTTGCCTTTGTAGGAAGACAGCAGTGACGATGGTGGGCTTGCAGACGACAACTGTAATTCAGAAATGGGACAGTGGTACCTGAAGCCTACTATCTGCAAGCAGTAAGTATTGCAAGAATTAAAATAGACTTCAAACTTGAAAGCTAATGAAATTAAAAAGGCAGTAATTAGGGAAAATTACTGGAATTTGAGGGGGATTTCTGTACTTGATACCAACTTTGTAATCAACTTCAGTGAACAGAGAATTTAATGAATAAAGCTACAAGCAATGTGATAGCTGTTTGGTTTCTGTTAAGCCTGTGTGCTGCTTCAGATTATGAAGAAAAGTTCTTCAAATAAAGCTGTTCTTTGATACCTTGCTGTCAGATTCCCACAACGGGAAAGTGCAGAAGAATCTTTAAATGTATTCTTATATAGCAGAAAGCAGAGTATTTTGTTTCAAATAAAAATGTACTTAATTTATTTTCTCACACTTTGTTTATGTATTCTATTATTTCCTCCTTTGTGGAGGATGAATACTAAAAGGATAACGGTGTCTGCAATATATTATTATGGCGTAGGATAAAATTATATATTTGTATGTGCTGTGAAATGTGTATTTTATTATCCATGATTATTTGCATACAGGAACAAAACCCATCTGTATTTTGATTTTTAAGAATAGTTTGTCATGCTATGAATTTATTTATTCAATTATGTTGTCCCATGCTGCTGATGGATTATTTATACATAATACTTCCCTGCATTGCTTGTATAAATAATAAATTTCTTTAATCTGAAGTTAAAATAATTACAAGTAAAACCTAAACATATTAATGCAATTGTATGCATAGATCTTAAAAGCAGCACTCGTGCAGACTAATTTGGAAGTACCAACAAAACTACAGGTAGATGCATGCAAATATTTCATGTCTCTGTTTATTATTTTATGTCTGCAAACTAGTAAAGTTTTGAAAATCCTGTTTTCCTAAAGGGACAGAATTAACTTGAAGCTTAGCTGAAAGTACACTGTTTATTTTTTAAAAGTCTGACCTTTAATTATCTTGTCCAGTGATTTGACAATCGTGTTTTAAGTGTATTCTTTCCTTTGATAAATGGTGAAACCCTCACAGAAAAGACATGTTCATGAAAATGGGCCCTGTGTTTAAAATTTAAAATTGAAACTTTTTTATCAACTTGAACAGGATTGCACACAGTTGAAATTTTTAATACAGTTTAATTGTGGCATTGGAAATTATTTTTCTTCATCCATAGGTAGGATTTTACCTGGGAGAAGCAATGTAGTTCACACACAGTTCTTCCAAATATAAAGTAACCTCCTGGGCAAATAAGAGTATTGCAGATGAGCTCTGTGTGACATTCCCTGTGCAGTTGCTCCTACATTCAGTTTTCATGGCACCTGCAGAGGACACGCTTTGCTCTGCCCTTCCTCTTGCACCGAGTGTGCTTTGTAAGGTGCAGCATGACTCTATTTTCAGTAACCTGATGGAGTAAGTACCTTGCCAGTCATTTAAATCAAATAGATGAATATTTTTACTTCTGGGTCCTCTTCAAAGCTTATATTAAAGTATTCTCTAAACTCAATTCTGCGGGTAGGAGTGACCTTTTCTGGTTCCCTACTCTCTTCTTCTGACCGCTTTGAGACCTTTTGCCCCTGTAGCTGTTACTAGGGCTATCAGGTCACAGACTGGATTCCAGCTGGTTCTTCAGCTGGAGCTCTCGTTCCCCTGGGCCCATCAGTGTCTGAACTGCTCAGAGCAAAGTCTAACTCAGTTACTTTTCAAAGTTCTTAGCAAATTTGTTACTGTACAAATTTCTTAAGGCCATGTCAGCTGGTTGCAGCAATTACATAGTTGTGACTGAAATTCTGCATGGTCTGTTCTATGGGTTGTGTGCACCCTGCTCAGTGTCTGGGATCTCAGAGTGTTAGGTACATTTAATGGCTTTGCTCCACAGTCCACTCTACTTGTAGCTGTAGAAGCACTAACAGAGAAATCTGTCTGGGCCAGAATTCCTTTTTCTTGTCTCACTCTATTCAGAAAACTAAGCAGAAGTAACAAGTGGCTAGGAGAGCTGGAGCATTTGCGCTGTAAACCCATACCTGAAGTTAACCTGAGTCATGAGGTTGACTTAAAGAAAAGCAATCAAGTTCATTTCAGATTGGTGTCTTTAGGAACCAATCAGTTGACAGTTTGTGTACAAAAGGTTTGTCCCCAAAGTTTGTCTCTTGAGGTCCACACAGCAAGCTGCGGGTATCTACTTCTGAGCATGAGATCCCCAAAATAATAGTTCTTTTGAGTGGAACAAAGCACAAAATTGCGTAGATTCCAAGATGGGTTCATTTCAACACTAGTCAACTTTGTGGACCTTTGTAGGTAGCACAAGGTGCAGTAGATGGAGATTCAAAGACCTTCAGAAATTTTTCAGGTTTCATGAAGAACATAGGTCCTCACTCAGAAGTCCCCATCTTTACGATGCTGTTCTGTTTATCCTAGGACCTCCAAGTTCCTTTACCTCTGGAAAACTGTAGCTGATTTACTGTTCTCTAGATCTCTACTCATTTATACCAGAGGAGAAATCCCTAGCTGTCCCCGTATCTGGGTTGAGAGTCAGAGCCCTAAAGCTGCACGGGTGTTCTCAGCTTAGGCACCCTTGGTGTCCTGGGCACACCAGAGGCCCACCCAGTGAGAGAGATGTCTCAGCTAAGGCATGCACTTTCTGTCAACTTTCCTGAAAAAGCCTCTGCAAACTGCAGTTCCTCTCCTTATGTTTTACCTCCTGCCTCTTCTGTGCTGTTATTTTCCCTCCTTTAAGAGGTCATGCAACTTCTGTTTAGTGTGCTTTGGTTTTAGCATCACAGACAGAGACCTTCTGGTTAACTCGAACTTGATTATCTTTATCAGTGCTCTGCTGTTCTGTGATGCTCCCAGCCTTTAATGCAGGCTGCCTCTGCCAGGTGCTAATCCCTCCTAGTGGAGATGGTGCTTCCCAAACTAGCTCTCTGGTGGGCTCACTTCTGCAGACGCCCACACCTAGTGTCTCTGGAGGTGCTGCAATCCCATCTGGCCAACAGCTGCCCCTCTGGGAGGCTGTTTGTAGGTGCTGTATCTTTCCAGTGTCGTGGAAGTGTCCCAGATATCTTGTGCTCTAAAATAGTACTATATGCCTGAGGGCTTTTTAGGTAACTAGAACTTGCCTGCAACAAATGCTTTCAATTTGACACTAAAATGTCTTCAAATTTGCTGTACCTAATGAAAGGTTAAGTCTAAAGATACCTACTTTGCATTTAGATACCCCAGTTACGAGATTATAGTGGCTTTGGCAAAACTATGTAGTATTGATCTAGTTTTGTTCAAGATCACATCACAACTGTTTCCATAGCTGCCTGTGAACTTCGTTTTGCACACTGCTGTAAAATACAGTGTACCTAAAACTTGTGTTCTCTCATAGGCCTTGCATTTTGCTTATGGACTCACTGAGAGGCCCTTCCCGGTCCAATGTTGTGAAAACACTAAGGGAGTAAGTTTTATATCTCTCAACTTTTTCAAAATTATGCAAGTTAAAAAAAAAAAAAAACAGTTTTAATTTTCATGTTTTTTCATTGTAGGTACTTAGAGGTGGAATGGGAAGTCAGGAAAGGCAATAAAAGAAGCTTTTCTAAAGATGTCATGAAAGGTTCCAATCCCAAAGTGCCACAACAAAATAACTTCAGTGATTGTGGAGTGTACATATTGCAGTATGTGGAGAGTTTTTTTGAGGTATGTATTTTTTATGTCATTATTGGCGCAGTATCCTGCAGAAATCAGATATGAATTAGTGAAATCATTACAGTGATAAAAATCTCTTTACGTGTTATTGCTATTTTTATATATATTTTATGTATGCATTATCATGCATAATAATGAATTCTTTCTGGGAGGAAAAAACATACTATCATTTTTAGTTGTATATATGTACCACAATAGGAAGACATGGAATTTTATGATAAAATGTGGAGGAAAAAATACTTTGTCAGGGTGCAGAGAGGATTCTCAAATCACAGAGCTTTCCTCCAAAGTAATGTTAGTGGAAAAGTAAAAGCTGTGCTGACTATCTTGCACTTACTGTGCTAATAATTTTGGTTGCAAATGTTTTTAAAAAACGCACAAATCTTATTAGCTTCTTTTCAGCGGCTGCAGAAATGGAATTGGGGCGTGCGCGGCCGTTGCCGAGTTTGAATTTTGTGGGTAGCGCACGCACGTGTTCTTAGGTGCAAGGATGAGTTTGAACCGTCCTTTTCAAAGGCAGTAACGGACAGCGCCGGAGCCCTGCCGAGAGCAGCCCCGCGGGAACGGGTGGCCGGGCGGGCGGCGCCTGCTCGCAGCGAGGGTGCGCGGCGCGAGGAGGAGGCTCTTCCCTGGGGGCAGCCGCCTCCTGCCGCGGCGTGCGCGTCGTGGGGCAGCCGGCCCGGTTTCCACCCGTGCACCTGCTTTTACTCCCCCAAATTCAACCCTCCCTCTCAGAAAAGGTCCTGGGTAAGGATGTGTCCACGTTTCATTTGAAGTATCTATTTTCCGCAACTGCGCTAATGAGGTTTCATTAATGTGCCTGTTCCTTGCCTGGCCTGTTTGAAAACAGAAGGTCTAGAGAACCTGGTCAGTTTCTGTCCATGGTTACAGCCTCTTTATGGTCATTTTTCTGAATCTACCACAGTTAGAATTAAATAACAAAGGCAGTTTATCATCGGATGTTACTGCCGATTTCAGAATAATCATTATGTTATTTTTGGATGACTAAGTTCTAGCAAGGGCTGTCTTTTTGGGTGAAATGTAAACAAAATTTCATAGCTGTTTCATAGTCTTGAAGGTAGAGCAGGAATATATTGCCGTGGATTCCTGATCTGCTCTGGATTTTGATGCTAGTCACCTTCACAAATTGTTACTATACCATTACAGCATTTTTTTTAATGCTCTCTCTCATAAATTTGTGCAGCTAAATGTTTCTACCATTACAGCATTTTTTTAATGCTTTCTCTCATAAATTTGTGCAGCTAAATGTTTTACCTAAAAGATGTAGCAAACTGAGTAGGTTATTTGGGCACTCTTGTAACCAGAACTGACCTGGATGAAAGGTATTGTGTAAGTACTATGACATGCTTTATTTGACATTAACTGTGCATGTACAAGATACCTCCAGTTGTGGAAGCCATAGAAATTTAATTTCAGGCAGAGTAAATGTGAAAGGAGGAGTGTACTTTTTCCTGCTAAAGAATTGTTTCCAGTTATTCAAGTTACAGCTCCTCACTGTGCTGTCCGAATAAACTTTCTTTTCAGAATCCCATTCTGAGTTTTGAGCTACCAATGAACTTAACAGACTGGTTTCCACGACCAAGAATGAAAACCAAAAGAGAAGAAATAAGGAAAATAATCCTGAAACTGCAGGAACAGCAGAACAAAGAAAAGAAGGGACAGAAGGATCCAAATTCAACAGAAAGATCTTTGCAGGAAGGAACAGAACAACTTATAAACAGCAGCTCAGACTGAATGTTGTATCTGTTGCATGTTAGCTCCACAATCAAAATTGAAATACACATTTTGTCTGCCCAGACATAAGAATTGGCATATTCTCTGCTCAAAGTTACTTGGGAATGTTTAATGCCTGTATAAATGTGTGTCATAAAATGGATTAATTCCCACAAAGATGTGTATTAAGTAAGTCTGTACATATGTTAATGAGGCCAACTTTTTCAGCATTTGTAATTACTTTTTTTTCCACTTGTTAGGGAGCTTTTGTTATGTATTTCTGTTAATAGAACTAAAATAGCAACTTCTAAACATAAAGCAAATAAAGAAAATATTTATAGGATAAAATGGTTAACTTTTTCTTTTTCAGTAAAGTTGTAATGTTACAGGCTTAAGTAACACATAGGGAATGATTTGGTAGTAACATAATTCATATTTTGACCCTATTTAGTTGCCCTTTACAAGATTATTCTGCTTGCGCTACAAACAATAATATGGGTAAGTGTCTCCATGTACCAAGGCCTCAGAGAGGGTGATTCCCATCCTCACAGTATCTCAGTGTAGGCAGTGTAATAGTTAATAGGACTGCTTCAGATTTGGGGTTTTAAAAGATATGCATTGCAATTAAAATTCCACACTTCCT
>NW_010580519.1:396681-409086 GCF_000705375.1 Tinamus guttatus
GCAGTATTATAAAAGTGGTTTCAATGAAGTGATCTTGAGTGATACTATTAAATCATATTTTGTGGATCCCAATTGTTGTACAGGTGTATTTTGAGACTTCCTTCATTATAAAATTGTATTTTGGTAAGTGTACTTGGAATAGCAGATTGCCCACATTACATTTTCTATGTTACAATTCTGAATGTTACATTCATATGTGCTTTATCTAAGTAATGAACATTTAAAAAAAAAAAGTGTATGATTACTATTTTTTGTAATATCCACGCAAAAATACCAAAATATCAGTGTTCATTGCTTGCTTGTTTGTTCTTGGCTTTAGGGAGCGTCAGACTAATGTTTGGGATTTGTTTGGATGTTTCCAGTGTATTTTGATTTGAAAAGAATCTAAAATTCCACTGTTGTTCATAGTGCAAACTAAGCCTTCTGTCCTTGCTAAAAGGGCTTTGGTGTTCAAATGAGGGGAAAAAAGAAACAGCTTGTGCGAGGACATATATATTTTATATATATATGTGTGTGTGTGTGTGTTTATCCAGTTTTAGATAGAAGTTCTTGAAGGGAACCAGAAACTGTGTCTTCCCAGAAACAGATGTGTCAGGGGAGGAGGGGAGCCTTCTGTCCCTCCTTGCAGATCCTCTTTTCTCTCCTGACTGTCCTACTGGGAATGTAATTTGTCCTTCCCTTCTCCCAGAGAGAAGCTGCAGAGAATTCATTAGCTGAGCTCTGTCTTCCCGAGGTCCGACTTTCCACACAGGCTCATGTGTCACCAGTGCTCGGGGGTCTCCGTGGGGCCTTGGGAGCTCCCTGGGGCTGCCGGGGCGCTCCCACTGCCGCGCTGCCGCGCACGCGGCCCTGGGGACTGCGGGGAGGCCTGCGCTGCCGCTGCTCCTCGCGGAGACCTGGGCCCTGTGGAGAAAATGGGAGCCCCGCGCGTACGCGTCAGGGAAGACTCCTACACAGAGCGCCAAAAATCAGCTCGGGCGAGCTTGCGGGTTACAAATTCAATATGTAACGCGCATAACCTCTGAGTCATTTCCTCCATCAAATCTATCTATCGTTCTTGCCATTGTTGGGGAAAATTTGTGATAATAGTTTTGGATGGCCTCCTTACAGTGTCTTGTACCTGGTTTTAGTGCAGCTGATGTACTGGAATAGTAATAGTTATACAAATGCAAGTAAATCAACGATGACTCTTAGAGAAGGAAGGAAATTATTTCTTGGGAATACGTGACAATTGCAAACAGAATGTATTCCTTCTCAGTCTAGTCTTTTCCCAATGATGTGTTCTAATTATATGGAATATGCCCACATTTGGTTAACTCGAATTTTCCTTTTTTTAGCATTTGTGCTGCAGGTTCATAATTCGATGGTGTAGAACTTTTTGGCTCTCTTGCTAGGAATGGCCTGGTGCTTCCTCCTCTTCCTTTCTCTTTCCTGTCCTCCCTTTCTTCTCCCTCCCCTTTCTCAAAGCTGTGAAGAAAAAGTGTTTGATTTATTATCATTTAATGTTAAAGGTCTTGAGATCTTCAGTCATATACAGCAAGCTAATATACATGTTGAATATAGGAAACTTATTTTTTTAATAAAATGTGATGTTAATAGAAAAAAAAGAATTAAGAATGAGTTATTTAAAACTTCTTTTTTAACTTGGTGTACTATTAAATGAGCTAAATAGGTATAAGTTATGTTTTTAACATAATGGTCAGTACAGTAATGTGCTTTGCTATCTAAAAAGGAATTTTAAAGTGAGTACTCTGGATCAGTTTAATTCAGTGGAAGTTAGCGGGGTGGGAACTGTGTTTTTAATTAATTAGAGTACAAAAAATGTTCAGAAAAAAAGCATAAGTCGTGTATTCCTTTATAAGATTTGAGATGACAAATGCTTTAAAAGTAGCATGGCTTAGTTTTGCAGTGTAGGGTATCAGGTGGCTACCTAATTAGATGTATCTGTTTGTATTGTTTTTCATGCTGGATAGAATAACAAATACGAATTTTTATAGAAGTCTTAGATTACTTAGCATAAAAAATGCATGTTCTTGTGGTGCACGTTTGCAGGATAGCTGCAAAAGCAGGCGAGACACCTAAGCAGTCCCTTGTGCCACTGCTGCTTTTCTTGTTTGAGAAAGTGAGCACACTCTACACAACAGAGACTCTAACAGAAAAGCTTCCTCACTGATCTTTGCGGTCGGAGGAGAAATGACTGCAGTCCCACCTGGGAAGAAATGAACCTCAAAAACACTCTGTAAAGGAGGAGTGAAAAAAATCCAGCCAGTTGGGCTATGGTGAGAAAACCCCACTGTTGATGATTAGTTTGTGTATGGAGTAGCTATTCTGTAAAGCAGAACAAGAGGCTTTTGCATCTGAGATGGTGAATTTTTAGCTCCTCTAGTATCCTTGCTCTGGAAATCTGAGTAAAGGTAGTAGGTTTTTCTTAAGAACAAACTATAGAGGCGCCCTTAACCTACCAGTGTGTCATAACCCCCCAGGGGGTTTCTGTGCCGGTCACACGGCTTCACCAGGGTACCGAATGTCCCCAGGTTTCCTGACTCTGGCGGTCTGTCCACCTCTGGTAACCAAACAGGAGCTGCTGGTGCTGGTACCATTTATAACCACTAAGTCGCAGCGAGATAACAGCAGCAATGGGGTGTTCACCGCTGGTTTTTAAAGCCAGGTCCTTGCTGCTTACTCAGTCGTGCCTCAGAGAGGTGATGAGAGACGTCTGTCCTGCAGGATCCAGTCTGGTTAGTGAGATGTGATCTGGGAAACAGCTCTTGGCTCTCTCTGTTGTGGTTTGTCACCGTCCTTGGGCCAGGGTTTGCTTTTGCATGTGGGCCCACGCAGACGTGTGGCTGCAAGGGGAGGCTTGGTGGTGAACATGGTACCTCAGGGGTTCTTAGGCAGTTGTGTGAGCAATTGCTAGCTACAGCGTAGGTGCAAACAGGCAAACTGTGCCCTTCTTAAGTAAAACTGGGATCTCGAGAGTTAATCCTAACTCTTATAAACTTTGTACATTCAGATTCCTCAAAAGCTGACACTTTTCCATGAGATTTCTCAGCTTCCTGTGAATGTAAAGAGGATGAGGCCAAACTCTTCTTGGTGGTGGCCAGTGACAGGAAAAGGGGTAATAGGTGCAAGTTGAAACACAGGCAGTTCCACCTCCATGTGAGGAAGAACTTTCCTGTGAGGGTGACAGAGCCCTGGAACAGGCTGCCCAGAGAGGTTGTGGAGTCTCCTTCTCTGCAGATCTTCCAAACCTGCCTGGATGCCACCCTGTGCCACGTGCTCTAGGTGTCCCTGCTGGACCAGGGGGCTTGGACTAGATCATCTCCAGAGGTCCTTTCCAGCCTCAACCATTCTGGGATTCTGTGTGTGTGATTGATTCTTGCTGTATTTTTTTCCTCCTGTGAGGCTCATCGGTGTCGTACCCAAGAAAAAATTAGCAATGCTATTTCTTGGAAAAGCGTACATGAACTTTGTAAGAACGCAGTCACCTTATCTCTGAAAAAAATAATTGTAAGTAATTATTTTTTTTCAGAAGATTCTGTGGATCAAACAATATCCAAATTCTAGTAAGCAAGGAGGAGTTTGAGCTTGTTTACCCTGTCCCCCGCACTTTTTTTTTTTTTTTTTTTCTCTCCTTCCCACCTTGTTTTGCTGAGCTTTGTGGTCAGATCCTCTCCTGAATTCTTCAGGACATTGTCCAGACCAAGAGGTAGCACCGTCAGTATCTTATGTTAAATAGTTCAGGAGAGGGCAAGAAGGGGGAAGGAGACAACCTTTCTAAAGAAAAGATTAAAACTTTATGTGCTTTTACAAGCAGATGGGTTTATTTTAACGCACTTGTGAAATCCATGTGTACGTATCTGTGCCGTGTAGATTCGGATGCTGTTTGCAGATTCCCGCTGGCTCTTTCGGGAAGCCCCGAGGCTGATGGGCCCCGGGGGTTGCAGCTCCGGTACCTGCTCCCAGGTATCCTGGGCAGCCGCCCGCGGAGGAGGCGCCCGCTGCTGGGCCAGCCTGGCTCTCCTGTGCTGGGCTGCAAACCCATGAGGGTTATTCTGTGCTGAGAATCTGCTCCTTAAGACAGACATTAAAACATGATAGGCTTCTTCAGTCGTTCAACATAATGAAATTTATTACATATTTCTACTGTGCTGTATCTCTTAATAGGAACCTAGTTTACTCTTGTACATCTAGATGCAAATACAGCAGTAGTTTCCTAACTTATGCATACTGTATGTCCAGTACCCTCCACATTAAATAGCTTTTAAATCAAGTTTTATGACAATATCTGTTAACATTAGCTTTATTCTTCCTCATATTCTCTGAAAACTAACATTATGCTTTCCGTATCTTTTACGTGCATATAGGAACTGGGAAGTGATAACCTGGGTAGGGACATTTGTATACATTGGACCAAACCCACAATATTAATTGTAGGACTTCTCAACCAGTGATTGGTTTGACATTTAAAGCTCTAGGAATCTTTTTTATTTTTCAGTACTCGTCTGACAAATAGCAGAGTGATTATTTTAGGCCTAGAGAATGAAATATTCTGGAGCTGCAGGCCTGGAAATCCACTGTGTGCTTTGCAACAGTAACAGGCCAGCTGATGTTGGTACTGAATGTAACAGGAGAAAAGCAGGCAGGCCAATACAGAGGGAACGCTTCCCCAGCGTGACATACTTCTAGAAGAAAATTAAATAAGACAGAAGATGTGTTGAAATGCAAACAAACAGAATATGTTTCTTACTTTCAGAATTAAGTAGTTTGAAGTAAATGGCCTTGTAAACAACACTGTAGTAATATCTGTCCGTGTTAAAAAGGGCTATGAGAAGTTGTCCAGCTTCAGACCGTCCTGCAAGACCACTGAAATTTCTGGGCTTCAAATAAAATTTGCATTGACTCTTTCCACTGCAATGAATGTTTAGGTTCCAGAAGCAAGAGCACATTCATTTTTAACAAATGCATCAACACTTTGCATATGTAACCTATGGGTAGCTTATAATATTCTGTTTAATTAGAAGGCAATGCTGCAGTTTTCTGAGGGAACCAGGCCTTCCTGGCCTCATGAATAAATGAGTTATTTTTATTATGCTTTTTAACCTTGATCTTATGTTACTGTACAATCTTTTAGTTTTTCATGATTCTCCCAATTATTCCAAATCCTTCAGACACAGTTGGATGCAGCATCAGCCTGATGCCAGCATCTAACTTGCATCTCAGTGTCTCATACATCTGTCTAAAACAAGTGAGTAATTCTCTGAGTCAAAAAAGAGGTAGGCTTTTCATAAAGGCATCATCTAATTCAAATGCTCATATTTAGGTACTAAATTTTTCATTAAAAATTAGGAGTTAGTCTGGGTGAACTTCATTCCTTATCTTGGCTACGGTCATGTGGTCAGAGATGTCATTATCTCCATTTCACAAAGAGATAGCTAAATTTCAGGGGGAAAATAATGGTCAAAAGCATTATAGTTTGAGCTACGCTGGTTTAACTAAACAGCCAAAATTCACTGTCCAGCTGCTCTCAACAGGAATTTTGAAAAGTAAACGTGAGTTTACCATTTACCTAGCTACTTGAGAAAATAATTTTGTGGTTAGAAGAACTGTTTGTCTAGATTGAGATTTTCTTGACCTGAGATTATCAGAACATAGAGTTGAAGCGAGTATTTAGCTCAATTTTCCAATTTATGGACAGGTTTTACAGTCTTTACACTGGTGAGTGCTTTCCACAGTGCTTTTATTCAGCTGTTGTTCACTTGTTTTTGCCAAGAGCCCTACAAATCTGACCCTACACATCTCAAGATAGGCACCTAAAATAAGAACATAGCTAATGCCTATTGAAAAGTATTTTTCAGTAACTTGCCAAATGCTAGGTAAACATTTTTATGTAGAGATGGGTCATGTGTTCAGGTTTAAAATACAGTATTTAATGGCTTTAATTATGAGGTTTTTCTTTTTTCTTTTTTTTTCCCCTTTTCATATCATACCTTCTCAGGCAACAGCAGGAAACATGCAGCTCATGGCTGCCTTAACGGGGAAATTTTAGGTTCCCTGAACACGAGACTTGTTCATTGAGAGAGTAGAAAAAGAAGTTACATAGGATCTGCGGGAAGGAAAAAAGTTATCTATGATGACATAAAAATGTACACCTGCAAGTGGATTAACCACGGTTCCCTGGACAATCTAGTAATTTTTTGATGCTTCCTACCTTTTGAGCGCTGGAGTTTGTAGCTATCTCTCAATATCTGTTTTGCAGAGGAGTGTTTTTCTGAGCCCCATTATCAATGTGTGTGGTGAGCGGCAGGACCAATTCCACAGTGCTGATTTCTGCCGCTTCACGCGGAGCTGCGACACGTTGTCATTTCTTGCTCACCTAGATGCAGACGAGGTGCCCAGGTCGCGGTGACTTTTCCAGCTATTTGCTGACAGCAGAGAAGGCCGATGTGCAGAAGCCTCGGCGTCGTTCTCATGGTTGCAGCCCCCCTGACTTTGTTCCAGCCCCTCTTTTCCCTTGCTGTTCCTTCCAACTCCTAGCATGACTTCCTGTGCTGGCAGCTCTCCCACCTCCTCTTGGCTCTGCTTCTGTTGCTATTCCACCGCGCCTCGAAGATCCATCCAGGCACTAGGAAACCGGCCACGTTCCTGTGCGGCCGGCAGAGCAGAGGAGAATCCTCCTGGCGCTCGGTTCCTACACTCGGCAGGACAGAGTCCTGGCAAGAACCGCCCGCAGAGGAAACCTGGGCAGCGCTGCGGGGCTGCTGCGCTCACACCCAACGTGTGCCAAGGCCACAGCCACAGGGATGCGCGGGGCCCATCACCGGGATCAGCCCACACGCTGGATAAACCTGGATGTGTCATGAAAACGGATGGCAAGAGGCGTAAGGCTGATACGCACGCAGGTTACTTGCCAGATTTAAGCCTCTGCTACAAGTCCACAAGAAGCTTCCCAACATAATAGCTTAATCAGTGATTAACATCTTTTCTTTAACATCATTTTGAGCAGAAATGCTTGAAACACATAGGGAAAATTTCAGGCTGGGCAGCTGAAGGTTAGTGAAGTTGTTACAAACATCTGAAAGCAAAATTCTCTACATTGTGGTATCTGCTATCAATCTAGAACAGTTTAGGTTTTCTTTCTGTTCAGCAGAGAGTCCTTCCAACTAATAGTTTTAAAAGTAATTAAATAGGCAACTTTAGTGCCTGATAAATATTTATAAAATGATGAGGAAGCCTAACATGTCTGGTGCCATGTATTGGTGGCTTTACCTTTAGAATAGAAATATGACTTTACTGTAGCTATATGGGAAAATATACAAACTGATACAATTTTAAGTAGCACCTTACTTAGCTCTTCTGGTTTATGAGTTATTGTGTGTTAGTTTGTGTCTGCTTCAGTCTGTGTCCCACCTCATCTGCTACACCAAGCCCTGCTCAGAAAGTCATCCCATCCTGCCGCCGTTGCGATCGCCAACCTGTTCACACAGTTAAGCAACCCCCTGAGCTCAGGTAAGGGGAGGAAGTGTCTTTTGATTTCAACCTTAGTTTTAGCCATGAAGTTCATTCCCATTTGTGGGAATGATGAGAAGACGGCAACGCTAAGAAGAGCTTGCTACTGTTCTGAATCCACGAGGTTTGATTATCTTGCAGAGAAAAAAAAATAAAATACAAACACTCACTAGTCAGAATCTTAAAGTAGCAGTTGTATTGCATGTCCAAACTTCAGGTGTCATTCTGCATCTGCTTTAGATGCGTGGATTTATGAGGAATTAATTGAACTAAGAGGCTAACTAACTTTAGTCTATCCCATCTGGTTCCTATTAGCTAGAACTGTCTGCGAACAGATTCAGATTATTACCAGAGCTAGAAAGGGAGTCAGAAAGGGACCATTTGGCCCTCCACAAGCCAAATTAGGATGCCAGGGGAGACCCTGCAGGGGAATTTGGTTCCTCGGTTAGGACAGCGCGATCTTGTGCAGGGAGCCCTAGCACCTGGGGCTGCCATGCAGCTGGCGCGGCTGTAAAACCAAATGTGCAGGGCTGTGCAGGGGCAGGAGAGCCCTCCGGGTGGGATTTAGCGTAATCCAGTTAGCAGATGTGCAGGCAGGCCCATGGTTTTGGTAGCGATCAGGTGCGCGGTTGGCTGCATTTTAAAGGCATCGCGGCGGGTGCTGGAGCAACGCGCCGTGCCAGCCGCCGGCCTCCCCGGCACCGTGCGGCTTCCCCGGCTGCGCGGCGCCGCTGTCCGGCCGAGGGCTCCTCCGAGAGCTCGGCCCAGGCGGGTGCCAAGGGCAGCACCTACACGAGCGACGCGGATTTGTGCACTCAGCAGTATAAGCTAAGCTGCCTCTGCAGTGACCCCCTTCCCCCACGCGCCTTGGTCAAAATAGGAGCTTAACTCTACTGTGAAGAAGGGAAGAGAAACCCTGTCTTTTCACAGCTGTCATGGCATTATATACACATGTAATACTAGGTGAAAGGGAGCAGATAAGGCTTACATACAAATTTACAGTGAATAGTTTTCATGCTAAGTAAACGAATGGCTCTTTTCCTGAGAAAGCCTCCTGGAAAGAAGCCCAAGATTGATTCTGAAAGGACTGTCATCCTGGAGTCGGTACGTGCACTATTGCTAAAACCCCAGCATTATTTTTTCTTTCTCGAACTCTGTCTCAGACCATAAGCTGCTAAACCTTGAGCCAGTTAGAAACGTTCTCTTGCAAACATATAATCAAGCTACTCTTTGTCCAGATAAATAACAGATAAATTGTACTGGCAAGTTAGCAGCTACACCAGCTACATTTGGAAAGTCTGCATGGGTAAGTTCATTTCTAAAGCCAATGAGGATATGACTTGGGTATTTTTACTTCTTCAGAAATTAATTGCAAAATTCTAAAATAATTTTATGGAATATCAAGCCATTAAACTGAGACACTCGACAGTCAGGAGACTTCCGTGCTATTTGTCGACAAGCTGCGAGGTATTTTGGCATGACCAGGTTACACAGATATGGTGTAATTACATTGCATTTATATACGAGTATGCCAACAAAACACTTTAAAGTAAATGAACTTCTGGCCTTTTAAGTCACTGGTTGGAGCATGGACATTTCTACAGACAGAACTTTACTCACTACAAGCAATGTTTGGAACATGGAATCACAAAGAAATCCACCTAATTATAACATGACATAAGCACAACCTCTCTGTCTAAAGACATACATAGAAAAGGCTTGGGGTGAGCGTCAAATCTGAATTTTACAATTAATTTCTCATAATAAAGTCCAGGGAGATAGACTTAACACTCACGATGCTAGCAACTCAAAGACATTTGAATAGTAAAATTGCTGGCTGCAGATGCGAAGCTAGAAATTTCATATTTACACTGACCAACAGATTTATATATGAGATTTAATTTTCTCAGAAGTTCAGATACCCAAGGCATAGTAAATATTGTTTGGCCTGAAAAAAATATATTTATATATATATATATACACGTATATATATATACATGTGTGTGTGTGCATGAATATATACAGTATGCTCACAAAGTCTCCTGGGAAGATACCTGAAATCATTTATCTACTTCTCCTTTTGAGCATGCCAGCATACATTCACCCCAGCAAAATGTATGATGGCCCACACTACGTATATTAAAAAGGGGGCAGGGGGAAGAGGGGCAATTTTGAGGTCAGGAAATGTTTTCTCCCATCTGTAACAAATGTATTTCTACATGTTTTAGAATTTGTGTGAACTCAGACACCTTGGACATCTAGAGTATTGTCAATTCTGCCCGAGAGCACAGGGCGAGGCGGCGTGTGTGCGTATTGACCGCCCCGTCAAAACACAGTGTCGCCTGTCTCGGGGTCTTGCAGCCCACGAGATTCCTGGTGGGCTGTCTAGTGCCCATCCTTGCACATGTAAGATGGTACTAATCCATGGTACTAATGCTTTGTTCATTGCAATAGACTTTTGTAACCTGGTAGATGCTGTGTGTTGCTCTTCCTTCAGATCTCACCTGGGCAATATTACTTTTGAACGGCTATTTCTCCATTATGGTTTCTCCCACGTGACATATTAAAGGTCCAGGAAGAACTGAGTCATGGTAGAAGCACTCTCTCCTCCCTCACAGTCATTAAACTGCCTCTATCTCTTGTAAGTATCAGTAGTTTAAAATAGTGATCAAGTAAAAACACGTTTGAGTCCCACCCTGGCCATACAGCTCCCTGGTATTCTGAAAATAAGGGGGTCATACTTTTTATTATGAATAAAATCCAAAATGTATACCCTTGTATACCAAATACGGGTACAGTAAAACACATTTTTCTTCCTCATTTCGTTCTTTTTTTTCCTTTGCTTAGGCTGAAGTTCCTGTGCTTGTATTCAACTTCTGTGGGTTTTTTCTTCTATTTTCTCAGACTTGTAGAAGAAACCCTGGTGCATCCTGGATTATTTTCAGAGTTCCCAGGGAGAAAAATTGAGAGAAGGCTCGGACGTGCTCCTTAACAGGAAGTGGCACATTAGATCATGAGATACTTCCCAACACTGCACCAGTTCCAAGGCAAAGGGGAATTGATTGCCTTGTTTACATTGCAAATATTTTGTTGACCATTTCCTGACATTATATCCTGTTTGTTAGTTTTTTTTTAAAGCAGTCAATGAATGTTTTCATTTCATTTTCTAGTCGTTTTTTTTTTTCCCCAGATAATTATTATCCTTATCTCTCTTTGGCAAATAATGAGGAGACTGAACATACAAAATGCTGCCCTAAAAGGTGGTGGTTTAAGTGGAAAGAACCACTCCCATTCTCTCAAAATTTTAAAATATTTTGATTTGTCAAACATGATAAATATTCTTACACTGTATCCAATGAGCATGCAACCGCCAAACTGAACCATCACTTTGCAGGCAGGTGTAGTGCTTTAAAAGACAAAACAAAACAAAACAAAACAAAACAAGCACTGGCCATGTTCTGTGAATTCTGCTAATCAGGGCACAGGATTTAACTCCACCCGGGCTCTGCCTTAGGTGCAGCTTACTCACACATTTTGTGTACTCCCGTTTTCATTTCCATGGGTACTTCTATGCCATATTCTGGGGCAGGACTCTGTCCCTGGAAAATTGCCTGGGATTTCTGGACTTCCCTGAAAGGGCCGAGGTGGAGTTTTTCAGATGCTCAGAAAGGATGCACCTCATCACAGCATGCCTAAAGCGACATAAGGTTAAAGGAAACATGTGAGTTATTGAAGTATGAACTAGCTAATTTGTAGTTTGTCTCTGTTGGCAAAACTTGGGAGAATTTACAGTCTTGAGTAGGTAGAAACGAGGCTTTGCGCAGGCTGTCAGGATAATTGTGCCATTTGTCAAGTACTCCATGAGGAGAAGCAAAGTTTACACTGGAAAAACAACAAACAACTGGATCATGTTAGGAATGCTAATAAAACCAAGGGAGAGGGAGATGATACAAAACTCAAGTATAAGCACCCATAGTTATACGCGTCTTTACGTGGTGTGACACAAGGCTTAAGGGTGGCGCAGCGCTCTCCACTCGGGTTGCTCACTTGAGTCACACCAACGCGCTGGCGGCTGCCAGAAATCCCAGAAAAGGGGCCATCGTGTTAGCGAAAACCAAAGTGCCTAAACAGGAGGGGAAGCTGTGAAAGAAGGCACTTTTAGAGGCATCTCTCATTTTCAGGCTGTCCACAGTGGCCAATCCGACATCTGCTTCACATTCCTCTCTGCAGTGTGGTGGTTAATTAAAACAAACTCGAGGGAGATTCACTTTATTTCAGTTTGCTCTCGCTCTGAGGTTCTGACACAGCAGCATGAAATCCAAGCACTTACACTGGCATCGAGGAGAAGCTACTCATCAGCCCTAGCATTTGAAACGTGGAGAGCAAAAGGTGTTAAGTAGCAGCAAAAAATACTGCTTCTAGGAGAGTGCACTGAGGTTGTGATAGAGCTAAAAGGTGTTGAGGCACTGAGCTAAGAAGTGTTAATATGCTACACTAAAAAAAAAATACAAAAACTGCATTAATTTCTTATCAATACATATCCGGAGGTACAACTCCGCAGCTGCAGATGCAGTTATTTCAGCATAAACACGCTGTGACACATGCAACTTGTTTCTTTGTCGGAAACAAACAAACAGGTGTCAAACCCCACACTGACCCTTTATGCAGTGGCACTGGATCCAGAACAAGACAGAGACAGATGCGATATCTCTTCCCCCTCCGTCTCAAAACAAAAAGCCAAACCTGAGCACCCCTTCCTGGTGCCAACAGGCTGAAGAGCCTGAGGAGCCCTAGGGGTCCCCTCCTCCCCTGGCCGTTTTACCCAGGAGAGACCCCGGCGCCAAGACCCCCGCCTGGGACGAGGCCAACTGCCGCCAACGGTCACTAACGGCCGCG
>NW_010580519.1:427208-474864 GCF_000705375.1 Tinamus guttatus
GTTTAATAGAGACACAGTTTGATTCTGTTTTCTGAACTTCAGTTCACCCGGGACTTGCCTCCACCCCCCGGCTTTATGTGAGTTCAGCCACCAGATTATCCCAGGATGTATGTATCTTAGATGTGTCAATAGGCAATGTTCTCGATACTCGAGACTGCATGAGAGCAGGACTTCTACCATGGCCTTCAGAGCATGCCCTCGCCTTTGGAGGATGCCTTTGGAGAGCCTTTGGAAATGCTCTTTGTTTCAGGCTCTACAAGCATTTGGTACAAGGGCTTACATGTCCCTGGTTAAGTGCTCTAATCTTTGAGCTGTAAAATCAAATTGAGAGAGGCAGCATTTCTGTGGTTGTTCTTGCAATTACTCAGCAGGTTTTGAACTTAAAAACCACATTTTGTTGGTGAATTTACAACCTGACTGAAAGCTTACCTCGAGTCTACTTACAGCTTTCTTGCCAAAGCAAATAGCCTGTTCTTAATATGTGACCTCAGTGGTTTGCCCTCTGCATAAGCTTTCTTACAAAATTTATTATTACATTTAAGAGTTTTATATTAATAGTCATAATTCTGTATAGGTTATTTTCAGCTTGCTTTAACATCGGATTTATTGGGATCACATGTGCCCGCCTTTGCTCACTGTGCTCCAGCAGCATTCCCAGCCTGAAGGGTAAGGCTTTGCCTGAGAGGGCACTTCTGTAGGGCAGCCTGCAGCCACAGGACTTGCTTCTAGAAGCCTTTAAGTTACCACGATTTCCTTTGAGAGATGAGTTTGACCAAGTCATGTCTCTTATATACGCTTTGTAACACTTGAACAGAAAATAAATTATGTTTTTTTGTTATAATGCAGGACTGTAATTCTTAGTCATTATTAACTTTAGCAGAACATTTTGAACAAATGTGCCCTTCCTTGCAACGGTCTGTGAAATTAATGTATGACTTAAAACATGGCGGGAGGAAATGCTGTTCGCCCCAGATGTATCTGAGGTTTTAAAATCAGTCAGTAAAATACAATTGGACTTTGCGTCTTCTAAACTTCCAGCCTCTAACAATTTCCTGAACGTGAAGCGAGCGCAGCGTTCTCCAGCTGGGACCCTCCGGGCCTGCGCTCCGGGAAAGCGCAGAGCTCTGGGAGCTGCGTCAGTCACCTGCTCTCCGAAACACCGGGAGAGGGGGAGGAGAAGTGGTGGGTCTGCAGAGTGCCAGGGTGCGCGCCAACCTCCCTGCGGTCTGGAGGCCGCGATTCGCGTGGCGCTCGCCCAAGCACGGGGGAAGCTCGGGCTGCATCTTCTGGAGCCTCGCGGAAAGCTCCCATCCTAGCCCACATCAAAGGGCTGTGTTGTGTGCGAGGGAGGGGAAGGAGGGCAGCGGGGAGCGAGTTCAGCTGCGGTCAGGATGTGGCTGATGTGGAAATCATTCTGGGCTGCACTTTTCCCTGCCGCCAAGGTCCTGTTGCTGCTAAGAGCAGATTTGGGTTGATTTGCTGCCATGCAGATGCCTAGTCTGTACAGCACGTTGCCTTCCGTGAAATAGATTTAATGTCTCTCCTGTGCTTTTGCGTTAGAAAGCTTTCAGCCGCACCTTCAGAATTATTTTATGAATGGCATGAGTGAACTTGCCCTATAGTTTATTTATTTATGCACAAGGTTGAGTAGATTTGGACAGGAATATTGCTTTTTTAGTTATATATATCCTGGGTTGGAGGGGTGGTTCTGAGTTCACCGTGATCTATAGAGAATGATGGGTGTTTTAGTCCTTCACCTGTGAATTAGACCCATGCTATTTGTTTTTTTTTTTTTTTTTTTTGCGAGATGGAAAGGGAGGTCGAAACAGGTATTATAAGAGTATTTTTAGGATCCAATTCTGTATTTGAAAGAGCTGAGTTTCCCTGACAGAGCAGGATGGTTATAAAGTTACTGGATTGTGCCTGCTAATCTGCAGCTGCTGATAGTCATTAATTTGCAATAATTTCATCTTTTAATAAAGTGGCTAAATCAAAGTTAGTACTTTTTTGGAAACCTCCGATTCACTCAAACCCCTCTTTTATTTTGGTTTTATGACAGAAGTGCAGTAGTTCATTTTACAGTGAGGTCTCTGTGCAGTGGGGTGAGGTCAAGTGCATGAGCTTTCATGTTGACCCTCATAGTAGCCATTGCTGCTGCTGCCACCCACAACATTTAGTTCATTTGATCTGACTTTGGATCCTTGCACAGAGTATAATCTTATTTTTATCTAAAATATCAATTCCACATTCACTCTGCTGTATACCAAGAAGTGGTGTTTGGCAGTGTTTTGTTATGGATGGATTTTAAAACATTTTTTATGTAAACATGTTCTATTATTTATGTGCATATGTGAGGTTGTCAGAGAGATCTTGATACACACCTGCTAGGTACTACGTGTCTGATAAAAACTCTGCAGTTTCTTGCTTATCTATCCATCTATCTATTTACCTATTTTGTTTTCCCTCGTTGCACTGCAGCGAGGGGGAGGTAACTGCGGGTTATGCATCTAAACATCAAAGCATGACAAGACAGATGGGTTGAGGGCAGGAGCTAGGGCTGTGCTTTGTGGTAGGTGACCAGCGAGGGGAGCATTGCTACAACACCCCCAGCTACAGCCGGGGGCAACACCGGTCCTGTCTGTGGGCTCACGGCTGCCGTGCAGAACTCGACGTTCTCCGCTGAAATTGCAGGTTGCCCAAACTGAAACGGTTGAGGATGACTCATCCAAAAGGATAAAACATATGATATTGTTGCTAGTTTGCACGTGTCTCTCTTTTTTTTTTTTTTTCTCCTTTCTCTCTGAAAAGTTAGTAACTTGAATTACTGGTGACTACCAGAAATTCAGAAGCGCTGTTTTCAGCTGTGGCTGGCAACATGCCTTTGACCCTCTTGTGAGGGGATGGACTTTGTTGTGCTTTTTTTAATGTTTATGATTTTTGGAATAAATTACTGGGAGTCAGTCTACTCTGGCCTTTCTCTAGACTTGCTCAGCAGAAGCTGGTGTAGCTTTTGCTGCAATGTGTGTTCACTTGAACTGCTATTAACCCCTGCTAATGATGGCGAGGCGCAGGTTACACCAAAACATGCTTTTCAGTGGACTTGCACCAAAATGTGCTTTTCAGGATTTGCAATGGTCTACAGAGGATCGCATCTGGCCTCCCAATTACTTTTCATAATGCACAGCTTTTGCAATTCAGGGTGTAGGAGATAATGATCAGATGTTTTCCTTCCAAAGTAACATTCATGGTAGGTGATAGCTTTTCATGTAGGTATTGGGAATCAAGGGATGGATTTTCTTACCTTATTATTTTTTTTCCCTTCAATGATCTGATTTTTTTTTCCCCCCTTCTGTGCAGAGCTGAAGGCTCTTGTGTTTGGCAGACCCGAGTGCTCATTGATAACTCCTGTTTTGTCTCCTGTGCAGAGTTCCAAGAGAAGCTGTTGGATGCACAAAGGAGAATAAATAAATAAATTCTTTTAATAGGTCACCTGGAGATGAGCAGTGGCTTGGCACGAGGCTGCACTGGGTGGGGAAATGAGACATTCCAAGTTAACAACAGGAGAGCAGTAAGTTTACAAGATCGCTGGGTGGGGAAGGTAGAAAATGACATAACTGGAAGGGAATTTAAACCTCGTCAGCCGAGAGCGACAGCCTCATTCTTGAAGAATTATCTGTGCTTTCCTATGTTTACATGTGGAAAATGTGTCTCACGAGAGTGTAAACAACCACGCTGTGGAAAGGCAAGTTGAAGTGCCTGCGACAGCCGCTTGCCCTGAGCTGTTCCTTGGTGCACGCGGGTGTGTTTGAGCCCTGGCACTGGCCGCGCAGGGCCGTGTCCTGGCTGCAGGGACTGCTCCGGTGCGGGCTTTGCCTTGCCTTGCTCCTGCCGGATCTGCGAGAGGCTCCTCTCTGATGCTCCCGGGGCCCTATGTTCTTGGTTGTGAGATGGCTTAAGATGACATTGATTTCTTCCTTTCATATATTCATCTCTTTGTTGAGTTCTCTCTTGTACGTCCGTGTTTCCTGCTTACTGCTGTGCTGTGCATGTCTGTATGTTTCACTGAGACGCACTTGCACAATCTGAAGAGCTTTGTTTTGAACAACAGTTTTCTTAGCCATGTTGGTCTACTTTTGCTCTTCTGGTTCTCTTTTCTGGTTAGTGATGCCTCTGAAGTAGTGTCCAGACCATAACCAAGGAGATCTTCCTTTAATTTTAACTTCAGCCTTGTTTATGTGTTTATTTATTCTCTCTGTTGCCTTGCTGAAAATTGAAATTATGGTTTTGGTTTTGCTGCTTTTCAACTTTCTGCGTGTTGCTGTTATTGGCCTAGATAGCATGTGAAAATGCTTGTGCAAATCCATTTTGTGTGCTTCTTTTTGGGTCCATCAGCCATTTCAACTAGAGTTACTTTAATGAGAACTAGGACTGAAGCCTATGTATTTTGTTAGTGGGAGCTAAAACGCGCAAACGTTCTTCATAGAACTGTAGCTTAAAAAAATGCCAGAATAGCAAGAACCACAGAGGAAATAATCAGATCTTGTTGATCCTAATATGGTTTAAATCCAGCTTCCCTAGGACGTTGTCAAAAGCCCACAGACTCTGTGGTTAAAGTTTTATAAGCTTGAAGTTGTGCAAAACTCTCCGACTTGTGTTGCAGCAGTTCACTAATATTGGCTGGAGAGAACTGAAACTGAGGTCTGCTAAAATTTTAAAACTTTTTAAATTAACAAATAAACTTGGAATTGATGCAAATAAAAAATTTACTGTTTCAGCCCTGCTTTCACGATACTGCAATATCAAGGTTTTGTTTTGTTTTGTTTTTAAACTATTACTGTAGGAGGATGATACTGCATCAGCGGTGGCTTGACACATCTAGTCAGTGCTGCCATCGGCAGCGTTCCCAACCAAACAGACACGTATATGTGGGGAATGGCAATGTACGTTGCCATAAGGATCTTAGGTTCTTGTATTGCCTCTTGATGAATGTGGTTCAAGGAAATGTTAAGATTTGGTGGGATGAGCCCACAGTAAAATTTTCTCCTGTAAGCAAGAAGTTTTCTGCCCCTTTGCTGGGATATAAGAAATATTTTTACCACATTTTTCATGGTTAGCAGTTTGAGGTAGCCTTAGTAGAAGTAATAGAAGTAATAGTAGAAGCAACCTCCGGCTTCATTGCAGTAGCCATACACAAGGCAACCTAGACTAGGGGACGCCGCTGGCTTCCCGCGTTCCTCCTCCTCTGGCAGCGCCGCTGCTGAGCGCCGGGGCCCGCGGTGCTCCGGGGCCGCTGGGTTCCACGAGCAGCCGGATGTGACGAGGCCGGGCGCGACGCCTGGAGCGGGGCCCCCGGCCCTCTGGGGCCGCCGGGTTCCACGAGCAGCCGGACGTGCCGAGGCTGGGCGCGACGCCTGGTGCTGCAGCCGCTCTGCCGGGGCCTGCGCGCTCTCCGGGCCTGTCCTCTAATTGCCCCAAACCTCCATTCTTCGGGTTGTTCAGAGCCTTGTTAAAACTTTAAATTACACATTTTCTTGTGCGGCCGGCGATTGTTTTTATGGTTTTCTCATGCAGTACTGGGGCTTTTGACACTTGGTAAACAGTAATTTAAAACAGTGAGTCTTCTAGAAGCCTCACTTCAGTTAAAGTAAGAATTATTTTTTATGCTTCTCACAGTATGTGGTTTTCTTTATAGTCTCATCCTTTTGCATTGGGTCGCTGTTTTCTTCCGTGAAAAGTGCATGTTAATGAAAAAAAGAAATTGATTAAATGTAATACATTCAAAAATGCTAAATATCTTGGAGAACACTTCCCTTTCAGAGCACTGATAAATTCAGAACAAATTGATTTCCCATGAAGGAAATTTCTTAGCATTGTTGGACTTAACAAATCTAATTCTTTTTAAGAAGTTATTTTTTATGCAGCATCCATCTAATATTTGCAGAGTGACTATGAGGTTCTTTTTTTTTTTTTTTTCAAAGTTTCGGTTCCTCTTCAGACCGGAATGTCTTGACACAGCCCTGTACTCGCAGAGTGGGAAGGAAGGGAAGAAGCAAGGGGCAAAACAAGGAATAGAGTGGGATGAACTGGCCAGATGAGAAACTAAGATAAGGAGAGATGAGATGGTTTCGGGCAGCCTGTTAAAGGTCTTTCCTTCACCATTCCTGCCCTATCACATGCCCTGCTCTGCTCCATATAATCAGGTTTTTCAGGGGATGTTTCACTTGCTTTTTCCCTCTAATAGCAGAATGTCTTTAAAAACATTCCTCATACTGAGCACAGCAGAAAGATTGTATGGATGTATAACGGGAGTCTGGCTGACAGTTGGTTCGGAGCAGTGATGCTTTCTGTGCTGACATGCAGAATGTTTTTTGTAATTGTGAACTGCCCAATTTAATTTGAAAAAATTAAGCTAGATTTCTGTTTTAAACATGAAGATTGGCATGCCTTTTTTAATATATGCATTTAATATATACATGAGTAGTAAACATAAGGGCAGAGTAGACACTTCCTAGGTGAATTCAGCAATCAGTACGATGGCTTGATACAGTAAATGTAATTCATAGATCACATCACACAAATGTCAACCTCTGAGTGCTGGTTACAAGGCTAGTAATTGCAATACTGTATTTTGCCATTCTGGAATTCTTTCACCTGATGACACAGTTGACTCCTCTCTAAATAATACCGTATCAAATTTTAAAATGTAAGTATATTACTATTCTTTTTAAATCAGTAATTTTGAAGTACATGAAAGTGGGGTGGCAATATACAAACCTTCAACTGAGAAATTCTTAGTCATTTCATAAATGGCTGGTGTGTTATATAGATCCCTTTTCAGAATCAGTATCATTAAACAGTGCCTACAAGAGGGACTGAATGGTGCAGGAAGAGTTCAGGAAGAGCTGGCAGTTGTTTTTCCTGTTATTGTAATCTGTAGCAGTGTATTTCAATATTCCTTGGGGTTTTGTGTTGCAAACGAGTTTCTTTCACTGCCTACAACTATTATTTAGTCATGATTAGTGCTGAATACTACTGCTAATAAAGCAAAGCTTTTTTTTCTGGCTTACAGTTGTTATCTTTTTTTGCAACTAAAGGAAAATGTGATGAAGAACAGGGCTCCTTTTTGTAAGGAGTGCAGAACTACCTCTTCGTAACACATGTATAACAGCCCAGAAGTGTGAAGACGTTTGCTTGTAGTGGGACTATATGCAGTAGTTAATCAAATGGTCAGTAGTTAATCAAATCAGGTCTGTAGTTCCAAAGTGTTAGAGGCGGTTTCTGGAAGGCTGTAATTTGCAAATTGATTTTGCTCCTTGCCAATTAGGGAAATATAAAATCTGACATTTGAAAGAAGGACTTTGAGATTGCTGGCTTAGGTGGAGGCTTGTTTCAGTACTGCCCTTCTGCTCGGTGGAAGAGGACAAACCCCTACGCAGGGTGACTGCTCTTCTTGCAGTCAGTGGAGAGAGACGTAGGGACACCGACTGCCTGGTCATTCGGTTAACCTTTGTCAACACAGTGCTGGACTAAGTCTTAATTTTGGAGACTAAAATGAACTAAATCAGTGACCTAATTGAACCTCTAACTAACTATCTGTTTAATCTATGTTGTCTGTATTTACACACCTATACACTTACACGGTGGATTTTGGTCTGTCTCCTTCGTGTGGAACCGTAATTCAGATAAATTTGCAAGTCATCATACTTAGTGATGCTGCTGTCAAAAGTTGTTGCCTGAGTGCCTGTACCCTGTGTCTGAATGTCTTCACTTTGGTAGTATTTGGAAAAAGCGTGTGTCAAAAACAGTCTAATGAAGCTGTAATGAAGCTGGCTGTAGCTGGATTGCATTCAAATATGCAGATAGGAAAAAGAAAAGTTTCTCTTCCCACTGATAGCTCTTCATGTATGGTCTGTAACTTTTTTCTCGACTTGTATTTTTGATATGCTTCAGTCAGTAAAACACAGTTTCATATTTAAAGGATATTTATCAGGAATCTGAACTTTGAAATTACACCTTCCTGTTTCAGAACAACTTTAAAATGCTAGGTTGAAAACAGCGTGTTCAAGAACTAGTTTAGGAGTAGACCTTATGTGTCTTCCTTAAGAGCAGTGACGTATACACACGTATGTAAGACGGAAGGGCAGGTAAGTGGATGGTAGCAGGTTCGGCCTGATTGGTTTCCACATCCAGTTTTATTCTGCTGCTGAAAGTCTGTCAGAGTCCTAAATAAGAGAGATGGAGGTGGTATTAGAGGTGCTGAAATAAATGTTAGAGCAGCAAGTTAAATGCTGTTTTGTTTTTATTAAAAATTCTTATCTTCTGAATGATCACTGCGCTTCTATTTAGAAGCTTTCACACAACAGGTTTACAAAGTCTCAGTATTTTTTTCTAAACATGCTATTTTTGGTGGTGGCTGAATTGACTCATTGCTTTATCCTTCAAGAGGAGTTTTTAGCTTATAACATTTCCATATCATCATTTACTAGTAAAGCATGAAGTAGGCTGAAGAATATATAAGGATTTAAAGTCCATGTAAGGAAATGAAGAAAAAGCCATAAGACAGTAATTGAGGGACTGGATTGCAAACTGAAGCAGAAACAGTTCAGCAGAGAGCTAACCTTTTAATAGAGAGATGTTTCAGTAATTTCAGGATATTTTTCTTGTGTGACATGGTAACATCCGGAGAACTGGCCATGTTTCTCATAATGTAAAGGAGACACTTGCTTTTAGTGGTTGTGTGACATCTCACTTAAGTACCATTTGGAAGAGGCATTTTAGAAGAAAATGATAGGTTTGTGAAGAAATGAAGCTTTGGTTATATCCAGAAATAAACTCCCATGGTTTGCAACTGCAGCCATTATGGCAGTTGTACTCAGAGGTCAGATCTATCAGAAAACAAACCTCTACAAACCTGCGGTGTGTGTTCAGTCCGATGTACAGAATGGCGAAGAGGAGAGCGGGCGGCCGCGAGCCGAGCGCGCGTGAATGCCCGTGTTGTTCTGCAGGATTTGCTGCCCGGGATAAGCGGGTCCTGCGGGCGCTGGGGAACGTACGTGGCCACGAATGCGGCACCCCAGGCTTTCGGACGTAAACTTTCTGTGACTTGTTAAAAGAAGTTAATACACCTCAGAGCATGGGGGAATTGGAAATTGCAAGTTTTTCCTATACTAAGTATAATCTTGCTATAAATAGCATGCATTTTGTTTCTACACTTTTGAAATCCTCAGTATTACCTTCATAGATTCTGAACAAGGTGGGGGAGGGCGAGGAATGATACCTGATTTGCTAACTAAATAAATTTCAGCCTAAAACCAGAGATCAACATGAAATAAAGTATAACTATTTTGTTAAAAGCCTCTTCAGACTATTACTTTATTTAAAAATCTTTGATTTTGCATCGTAATGTCTTTGCTGTAGAAATAGCCTTTATCTTAGAATAAAGGGAACAGTAAAATGTTTTATTCTTTGGTACTAAAAGACCCATTTTCAAAGCAGTCACAGAAGCCTTTTCCTTGTCTTCAAATCTTCCTAACTTCTTTGCAGCAGTGAAGAACAGGCCGTGTGAGGCATGTCCTAACAAACCCTCCATCAGATGAGAGTGTCCCTCTCTGCTTGTGGTTGCACAGCTTTCTGGTGGGATGGCAACTCCTTTTCCCTGATGCTGTTTATGACAGAGGAATCCACAGCCATCCTTTACTCTGAGAAGTTTTGGAGCTTCTTTTTCCTTAAGATGGGGCAAAAGAAAAACGTGGACTTGTTTTCAGCTTACAGGCTCTTGTGGTTTGCTGCTGGTATTTTCTTTCCAGCTTGGCAGGCTTGTTTGAGCTCTTGCTTAGAGGGACAAGTTACACGTTAGCGATATGAGGTGCTACTTAAAAATTTTGAATCACGAAAGACTGTCACTTTAGCATGTGAATGAGTATTAGAAGGGAGGAAGAAACTGTCAGCAGAAGTGAGCCTTCTGAGCTATGAGGATTCCCTTTTCCTCACTAGGATAGGGACTGCAAAATAGGTTAAAAACAAGCAAACGAATTTAGCATGTTTAAAATGGCACCATTACATTAGCCATTCAGAATGTGCCAATGCTGGCACTGTTCCTGGCTAGCTCAATGAGCAATGCATGCTCAATCACACACTCCTTTTAACTAGGAACTTATTAAGCTGCATTGCTTGAGGAGCCTAAGTTTTCATTGGCTTTGCTTTAGTATCTCTTTCCCGCAAAGACCACGTATTCCATAAATCCAAGCCTATATGAATATCTTACTTGGATTGGAAAATAAGGTCACTGTTTCTTAAGAAGAGAGCTGGAATGTGATAGTACTGGAAGTCGGCATTTTACAAG
Organism: Tinamus guttatus; assembly: GCF_000705375.1. The sequence continues at coordinate 437,551 of NW_010580519.1, forward strand.
GTTATAGTATACTAAGTTGTGAACAAATACATTCCTTATTTATGAGCTCATATATATATGAGCTATGAAGTTATTTATGAGCTATAGAGCTATATGCGCTGGCACCAAGCCGTGTGAAATGAGGTGCATGTTCAGATGGCAAGAGACTGTATTTCTGCTCACGTGCCAGGACATGTGCCCATTAGAAGTGTTTGGGTATTTCTCTCTCATATAGATGCACACCAAATGAGCTACAGAAAAGTGTCCAGTCACGAGATGCACTGAAATTTTATATATATATAAAATATAATATAAAAACTGGTCCTACATATATATAGCATAATAGCATATATATGCTATTAGTGTAGGACCAGCTTTGAATCTCTTCCATCATTTTTCTTACAGGAAATATTGGATAGCTCCCATGATGGATGACGGGAAGCCCGTTTGGGCTCCACACCCAACTGATGGATTTCAGATGGGAATGATTGTGGACATTGGCACTGACAACTTAACGATCGAACCTTTGAATCAAAAAGGCAAGGTAAGTGTCTTGCAAGAATGGGGAGAAACATGATAGATAACTAAGAGGGAAGCTAATACTGAATTTGAGCTAGATCTTAGGCTGTGTTTCTGAATTCTTAGCTTTTTAAAATAAACAAGAATGCTCCTATTTTACCTAATTCAGCTTAAGCATTCTAATTCTCTGAAGGATTTGTTTTTTTTAAGTCTGAAAAGCTATTGTAGATATGCTCTGAGAGAACCAATAACAGAAGAAAAGTCAATGAAACATTTAAAATGGAGTCCTGATCCTTCCTTATTAGTGCATTCAAACTGCCTCATTTATCATGGCATCTTTCATATTCAGTGTCTTCCTTAAATGTCAGTTTGCTACAGGAAATGCCTTTTACCTACCAATTATGCTAATTCGCGTGGTAAGTTACCTGGGTTTTACTACCGGGAATAAGGTCATATGCTGTTTGTTTAGTGTTTATAAATGTTAGTTAAAATACATATTGTTTCTAATAATTTTGTCCTTCATGCAGCTTCAGTTATAAAGTGAGCAAATCTCTTCGGTAACTTCTCTTTCATGCTGATGTTAATAGAGAATGCCTTGTCACGAATCACAAGGTTATGAAGCAGTTCTTCCTTTTGGGAGAATATTTATAGACCTTTTTATTATTATTTTAACCTTGAAGAGGAAGTTAGTTTTCTTTTCTTAGAAACACAGAGTAAGCATGTGTCTGATAAGGTCTGTAGATTTAGCACTATTGGGCATTCTTCAGTTGAGAGAGGGACAAAATCATTAAGACAAGTATATTAAATATTGAAAGGGACATACTGAGGAACAAACTGGCAATAAAGAGACTCTTCTGTTTCTAATATCTGCTTTCTTGGCCTCTCTTTTCAAAACCAAAAATGATCGTTAGTTATAGCCATTGAAAATACAGTCTTACCCCTGAAGAAGTTTCTACTATTTTCATTTCGGCATACAGACTTCAGAACAGTGAAATGGATAACATCATCCGATGTTGTGTACGCAAACATAACATTTGTCCCAAATAAAATTTGACTTCCTGCCAAATGACTAGGGTGGTCTCTGGTTAGGGGTTCCCCGTGGAAAGTGGAACATTCTGACTCATACAGGCAGTACTACTACATTATGTTCATGTTTCATAGCTTGTTCTCTGTGGTGGGACTGTCGTGTATCCTTTGAATCTTGATTTTGCTTTTAATTTTCAAAACTGAAGGTATGGCAAGAAAAAAACTTTATCTCCGTGCCAGTACTTATTTTTTTGAGCTGCTGTGAATGGCTCACTACTATGTTTTCAGATATTCCTTATATAATATGAATTCTGCTTTCAGACCCCTCGTATTTCAGAGAATACTAGAACTCTTGCTCATGTAGGAAGTGGTCTTTATTTCTAATACTTAAACTTGTAGAGGATTTGAAATGCATTCCTTTTAGTAAGAGTTGTCAAGAAGCAATAGGAATATTTTGCCTTGCGGTTCACAATGAATGATCCCGATTTTTTAGAGAGACAGTTACTCTGATGTTGGCTATTTTCTTGCACTGAGCAAATCAGCTAAGTCTGTAGTGTTCATTCATATAAGGGAACTAACAGACATTTAAATTCCGTAGAGATTATGGATCCATGTTTATAATAATCAAACTTCCTGATAATAATAGAGATGGAGTAAATGTACCTTGTCAGTCTTTTGAAGGTGTTTATTTTCTTTTACAGTGAGAAGTTTCTTTGTTGTTTTTTATTGGTGTAAGAAGGCCGTGTTCTTTTCGTGCAGTTAGACCATTAATTTGTATTAAACATTAGTACGTGTTGTTATCAGCTTTGTCTACTCAAAATGATAGTTTGGAAGTGCTCTTTGGGAAGGGGTAGTGATCCAGCAGCTCTGGGGTTGCTCAGGATAATTACCGGGAGGAGATGAGCAACCTGATCTTGTAAACATACCCAGGCAGCAAAACTTATTATTATTTTTTAATCTGGGCTGTGAGCATGTCATATGTATTCTCTGTGGAAGCTGCTAATTTCCCAGAGATCAGGAACTGAAAAGTAAATGGCTATGTGTATGGCTAACTCTTGGCTTTTATACCACTTAATATATGTTGTTAATAGCCGCAATAAATGTTGCAAGACAGTGATTAGAGAATGTCTTAAAATCTTCCCTCCCTTCCTCAGCCGTAGCTGGTTGTGTCAGTGCAGAGTAGCCCCCGCGCTGCTGCGCCAGCAGAATTACTTGTTCCACAGCAAACGGGGGCAGCGGATGGATCCACCTTAAAAAGGGCCGGGTGGAAACTTGTCAGGATGGCAAGAAGCAGGAGGTAGCAATATGTGGAGCTGGTGTGGCTGTAGATTACTTTGTATTAGGAAACCAAGTTCATGAGTCCAGCCTTGAAGGTAGTTAGCCAACACACTGCTCAACCCGTAAAGCAGCGGCAGCAGCTTTGGGTACCACAGCCTGAGCACGGCTAACAGCAGCGCTTACCTTTCAGGGCCAAAGCTGGATGTCCAAAGGGAGGTAGGGATCTGAGTCACTGAGACTATGTTGTCCAAGAAAGGGCAATCCAAAGTGCAAGAACTTTGCTGTATGAGCAGAGGATGTGGGTGTTACATATGATGGGAATTACCCCATGGAAGCTGCATCACCGGCTTTCAGAGCTGGTAAATGCCACAGCTGGAAAGAAAATAGAACTGTTTTCTGTCAAAAGGGTAAAACTGGGGAGTGGTAAAGTGACGAGGGACAGATGTCTTTCAGGGACCCTTATGGCCCTGAGGAAGGAACGAACGGGACAAGTGTTTCCTAGAGCTGAAGCGATGAATTTCCAGCAATGTTGGGCAGGCCCGTGCTGCCGCAGGCACCAGTGAGCTCCTTGTGCAGAGAACCGAGGGCCTCAGGCTCTGAGAGACCAGTGCAGCGTCCTCGAAGGCCTTGTGGGGTGGCTGTTTGAGCACGCTGTGAACAACTGCAAAGGTATTTTCCAGAGTTAAGTATAAATGAATACGTGCATTGGGCAAATAGGGATTGGAATGTCCAAAGTTCAGTGTTTCAAGCTAAGAGGTTGTTTTAGCAGTGAGCACAGTTTACTGGGGCAAACGAGACGTGTTCATGTCCCTCCTGTTACCTCCTTGTATTGCTTTAGGCTGTTTTGTGAAATGCAGCTGAGAGTAGGGATGTGTGCATGTTGGTATGCTGAAAGGTATAAAGGAAGGCATGGTTACATGTATTGGATTACGTGGTAGAAAGAAGATCCTGCTTGAATAGAAAGGTATCTTTTTTCACTCATCTACTTTCTGGGAGAGTAGTTAAGATTGTCACTGCATTTCAAGGGTTGTTCATTTGTGTGTGGAGGGAAAAACACAAGAGCAAACCAAACAAATCCCCTCTGTTTTGTCTGCTGAGATTACTTCAGCGTTTCGTAAGATGAATATCCTGTCCGTATTTTTAGAACAAGCTTGTCCTAAGCCAGGACAATAGTCCTTGACTAAATGCATAAAGTGTTCTCTCGAGCAAAACTATGTCCTTAAATAAAAAGTTGTTTTGTTTTTGTTTAAGGATCATGCAATAAAAAATTTTGGGGGGCATAATATATATTTTTTAATGTCCTAATGTCCTATTTTTTTTAATAGACCTGAGGCAGATTGCCCATTTTTCTAAGTATCAGATTTTAATAATAAGTGTTAATATTCAGACCTCTGCACATAAAGATAACTGACAACAACTAATAGTCTTAAACATAATGCAGTAGGACAGCTGTGGTAAACAGGAGTTGTATTCTTCCTTGGCAAAGTTGAAGCAGGACTTTATGCTCTAGTCTGGTCTAAAAAATCTGATCTAGACTAAAATACCCCCCAAAACAAACAAAAATGGCTTTTGGATAAGTCTTTTTTGTATTGCTTTTGATTTAATGCATCACTTCTGAGATACTTTAATACAGTACCATAATGACTTACAGACTGCTGGAAGGATTTACAGGAGAAAACCTAGTTTGTCACAATCTGACTCTCCCTGGAGCATAACTAATAATGCAACTTCTAGCATTAATTTTGCAACTCGTATTGGGTGGGAAAATGAAAGAGTCAAATTCTCATTATTGTTTCACTAAAATGTATCCGTTGGATCAAAAGACTGGAAGATAAAAACATTGAAAAAAAACTATTCTTTTTGTACATAAATCTCGTACAGCTCCTTTTACATCCATAAAAAGTGAAAATATCAAAGATTTGTGAAGAATACTGCAGAATAGCTGTGTATCATGCTTGCTGCATTCTCTGAAAAAAAGAAAATTGGCCCTTTTGATGTATTTACACTTGGGCTACACTTAAGTAGACAGGAACTACAAATAAAGTTAGACTTTTGGGAAGTCAGTAAAGCTATTTTTAAGCTTTTGCTGGTTTCTGCAGAATGAATTAAGTGTATGAGAAACTGTATTAAAATACATCTTTATTTAATGTGGTATACATTATCACTGACAATTTTGCGAAGAAAATTCTGAAAACTAACATATCCGAACTGCAGCATTTTGAGAGGGAGGAGATTGTGTGCTGTGCTGGAAGTCAGAGCAGCAGCTAGCAACATCTTGAGGTAGGTGAAGACTTTTAGATCCTCCTTGGCTTAGTCACATTCTGATAAAAGATATTTTGGAGATAGTTGGCTTCACCAATGTTCAGACAATACAAAATAATTGTGCAGCTTCTTTTGCCTTCAGAAAGCTTTTGTGTATTTTTTTTCCTACAATAGATCCCAATAAGAGGATGGTAAAAGAGAATTTATTAGGGCTGGAAAGTACATAGGCCATGGATAACCTGATAGAGAGGGATATGGTAGACTTGCTGCTTTACGACTGGCAGCAATTAGTTTGTCTCAGATACAATTTTAAACCTTACCACTTTGAAATGAGTTGGAATTAGTGATTCTCTATGATGGTGTGAGCTACAAGACTGCATATGTTGTTTCTGTTGTATTGAAGCAACGTAAAAACAAGTGTCTGTGGTTTCCTAAACTCTCATGAGATGTTCCTCCTTGGACTGTCTTGCTGAGTACAGTTTTCAAACTTATTCATAACATAAAGTCATTTTCTTGGATCTCTTTTCTTATCTTTTGAAAAATTAAGAGGGAGCAGATTAGCCTTACAGCCTTCATTTCCACATAGAAAAGAAGACTGCACTTGTAGCAGGTTGATGGCAGTGATATTTAATTAGTACAACAATGTTTTTGTTCATTCATAGGTAGCATAAGCAAAATACTACTGCTGTAAACAAAAATGTGTAATTAAAAATCCACTTCACAATATGTATTTTTATGCAGATGCTGTAACACATGTGGTCTCGTGTGCTTTCCTTCCTTTTTAAAGCAATATAAATTATGATTTCTGGAGAACAAAAGAGAGACAAAGTTGCTTTTGTTATTAATTTTGACCAGTGGGACTTGAACACTTGATAAATGGCTTTTTTGTGCAACTGGAGCACAGCAGTTGAAGGAAGTTCTTGTTCTGCATTAGTACTGATTGGGGCCGGGGGGGAGTAGGAGGGTAGAAAGCAACAACCCAAAGCTACCGTATTTGAGTACAGAGGATTGTGTTCTGTATAAAATGTTTTTGCTTAAATGTTTTGTTCATGTTTTATAAAAGTATATGGTAATGATATGGTAATGATAAATTGTACTGAACTAATAGATTCTTTTTTATTTGTTGAGCTGCTTTGCAAAACCGAAGAAAAAAATTTAAATGGCTCCCATTACAGTAATTTTTTAGTAATCCTTATTTTTGGTATTTTTTTTGTGTGTCAATAATTATGTGCGATTTTGGAAGTAAGTGAAAAGTAGTAATAAATAAGTGGAAAGTATTATTGCTGTGATGACTGCAGCAGCTCCTGTATGTATCTAGGAAGTCCGTGAAATTTGCAATGCTGAATTACATATCTGGCAACTTGAACAATGCACAATCACAGCGCATTTACTTGCAACATGTTACAAGACATCTTTGAACTCTTATTCCTAGGAGGAATTCCTATTATTATGCAATTCTGAAAATGTTAATATATTTCATCTAACAGACTTTCCAAGCTGCTGTCAGTCAAGTGTTTCCTGCAGAAGAGGACAGTAAAAAGGATGTGGAAGATAACTGTGAGTTACGTACTTAAATACTATATATTTATTTGAAAATGAGTTATGTTCTGGAAAGAATATGTGGCTTCCTTACTAGTTTGCTATCTCTTCCTCGCAGTCTTTTCATTTTGTTCCTTTGCTTGAATTTGTGTATGACCTTTACTGGCCCATTAAAACCTCTTAAAGTAAGCCCGTATTCAAGAACTTGCCCGGATAATTTACTGTGGCCTTTTTCATTTTCAAATGAACATTTCAAGGGAACTCATGGTTGCATCATTCCCACATACAACTAACTGCTATTTGATTTACTTCAGATCTACATCAGATGTTGCTAACTACAACATGATCAACTGCATGCAGCATTATGGGACTGACTACATCTTTTGTAGTGCAGCAAAAGAATTAGTTGCTTTATCAGGAACTATAGTGTATTTTTCTGAATGTAACCTGCTTTTTGGAGAGCTTTCCTTTGGAAGTACGAGTGATTGAAAGACAATGTCAGATAACCTGCTCAAAACTGTAGACGAGATATAGACTCAGCAGCAGGATCCGTAGAAGAGGAAATAAGATATAGCCAATACAGGAGTGCTGCTGGTGGAGGAGTTTTGAGATGAATTTACATAACCTGCATTGCTGTTGACTTGTGATGTTTTTATTTTGTTAAATATTTTATGGCTTAGATTTGTGAAAACAAATACAGTAGTCAAACGTGAGGAGGGAGAGTACCACAAAAGAGTAATAAACTTGCAGCAGTTTTGGGACAACTGTTAAACAAATATTTTTGCTATCGTTGTTTTATGTGAATAAATCTGTTAACGGAGATTACAGATTATTACTGTATCAGAGATCTGGTTACAGAAATAACTTGAAAACCTTATGGAGAAAGTTGTTTTTCCCATTTGTTTCTTGTGGGATTTATTGGTTAGGCAAAATATTGATTACCTTCTAAATGCTGGGCAAAAGTGGCTTCTATTTGTTATTTATTTAAAATAAATAGAGCATAGGACTTTCAAAGTTGTTTAGATGATTTAAGGACCACAGCTCCTTTTGTGGAGTAGGGTATGGTATTTATGTCCCACGACAGGAGGAACAGCCGCTATAGCTGCTCTGTAACAAACAGGAAAATGAGATCTGAAGCTTATGATTTGATTTAGAAGGATTATAACCAAAGGGAGGTCTTTTCTAGCTGATAGTCTTTCTCCAGTTGCTTATATTTTTGCAAAAAAATCTGTAGATTGAAATGCTTTATCTGTACATGGCATTTGTTTGGGAGGGAAATGCATTGAATTCGTGTTTCCGTCAGAATGTTTTTTCATGGTGTCCTAGCACCTCATCGTCTTGACAAGGAATTGAAATTTGAAGTGAGATTATGGGAATAATTGGATTATTTCAGAAGCGTAGCATTCAATTAAGCTTCATAATATTTCTTATTTGGCTTCCTGGCTAAAATATAAAACTTAAAAATGTTTTGAGCCAACATCCTTTCTGATCAAATGTTAGTTTTGACCTTTAATATTTTCCCATTTTATGAGCAGTAGTTGAGGTACATCTCTAGGAAGGGTAAAACCAAGCTTCACTTCTCTGTCAGAGAAGATCTGTATTGGAATCATGGATTTTTGAGAACAGAGTAATATCAATCACTAGGAAATTTTACAAAATACTGTAAAGAGGGACTGAAAACACACAGTGCTATTCTAAAATACATCGAAAAGCTAGTTAATTACCATTCTAGCTCATGCTCATGCCTTTTCGGGAGCAATTTGCCTAAGAGTGTGTGTGTGTGTGTGTGTGTGTGTATAAAACTGTGCGTTTTGGTTTTGTTCATTCTTAGTCTTTCACTATGCCTCATGCCTGTAGCCTTGTTAATAGTCTAGCTCTTCCACAAAAGGGAATTTTCATTAAATATTGCTAACAGTCCTGAGGCAAAGCATTTGACTTCTTTCTCATTCACTCTTCTAAGCTGTTGGGGCTGTTAATGTATTCTAGTTACCAGGAATGAAACTGGGGATGCTCTCTTGTGCTTTGACAACTAATTTGCTAGTCGCATATATAAACTGCAACAACTTGCATCCACTACCCAAATCTCTCTGCTCAGAAAGAATTTTAAGGGCCTTTTTTGTTTATTTGTTTGTTTTCTGCATAGCTAATTCTGCAAGATTAGCCTTTAGCTTGTCTTAGTTTTGTATACGTCTTACGATTAGATTAAGGACAAATGTGTTTTTTTATTTATTTATTTATTTTCCAATGGCCAAGGAGAAAAATAAATTTGAGATAAAACAAGTTTAAAAAAAATGAGGGAGAGACTGTATGAGTATCTCAAAAATTGAGTTGAACAGATGCTGAGCCTTGTATACATGATTAAAAAAAATCTGTATAACCTTGCTTCACTGAGTGCACAGGAAAGCCTGAGTGTCTCTGACATTGATATTTCCCAGCTTCACCTCTGTGAACTTAGTACATGTGTGTAAATCAATATATGGACTGTAAATGCACACTGTTTGGTTATACCAGGAATGTGCCATATGAAAATGCAGAGAGTTCTCTCTCTGGTGGCTTCCTTTGCACCTGGATGTTGATGGCACTTTTAAAGGACTTATCCCAGAGAGGATGAATTTTGAAGCTGACGGCAAAAGCCGCAGTTTGCATGTCTTGAGTGGAGGAGGCAACTCTCCCTCTGGGAACAAGCTCCAATTACACCAAGTCTGCAGGTGTAATTCCTCTAATGAGGACTGGAATCCTTTGGCTAAGAGAATTAAGAGAATATTGTGGGGGCATGAAAACCTTGGGTCATTTTTTGTTTGGATAGCGATTAAGTTTTTATTAGGATGCTTACCTGATCTTTACTTCTATTGAAGTATAGTGAGAAAAAAAATTGAGAAGTTCCTATAAAGATCCAGCCAAGGGATGTGTGTGTAAAGCTACTATATAAACTATTTCCTTAACCCAAGAGAACCAAAAAGACTTCATAATGTCAAATGTCAAAATTTTGACCCCCTCTGCCCAAAGATGTGTATAAGGAGATTTAACTTTCTTTAGCACAAGCAGAAGTTTCTGATTGCGGCTCATTTCCTTTTCGTGTCTTTTTCTCTTGGGATGCCCTGGTTAAAGGAGGCAAAGGACAAAGCGGGTCTGGCAGAGGAGCCCTGCGCCCCGCGGTCTCCGGGCCGCCTCCTCGCGCCTCCGCCTGGGCCTGGGCAGGCAGGGGAGGCGCCGGCCGCGGCGTTGCTGCTGTTAGCCGCGCAAAGGCAGGAAGCGCTGTTAGCGATTCTGGGATTCGGGGCGCTCTGCGGGCGGCCGCTGAACCTGCCTTTGCGTCAGGCTAGGCCGGCTCATTGCTCCTTGTGCCGCTGCGGAAGGATCGGGGTACTATTAAAAGAGAAAACACGCGTGCTCTTGAGAATCCTCCCTCTTCTTTCCCTGTGCCCTCTGGTCCTGTGGAAGGAGCATACAGGAGGAGTTAAGAGCTGCTTACTCAGCTTCAGGCGTCCGTGTGGGATGAGATCCCCAAGATGGACTTTAGGGAACGAGAATTGGCAATCTTTCTTGCACATGTGTAAGCAAGTTAGTGAACAATTTTCTGCATTGCAGCCCCTGAAAGGACTTTGATCCTCATGTGCTGAATTCAGAAACAGGGGTAGCTCCCTCCACTTGCATTTCTGTAGATTGGAGATGTGTTTACGACACTTGTATGTGGTGGGAAGTTGGAATCATCACTAAAAGCACAGTACTGCTTGTGTTTGTGGGTTTTTTTGTCTTGTTTTGTTTTCAGGTGCTGCCAAGTACTTTAGGGTTTATCTGTGTGTTAGTTTATTGCAACATGATTGAAAAAAAATAAAGGGTGGGTGCTCTTTACATTTGAATTTTGAGGGGTTAGAAAGAGGATTAAACATTTGAAAACTGAGGCTGTGGAATAAGTAGCGCCTCAGTATGTTTAGGAATAATGTTTTTAATATTGTTACAGTGGGAGAGTTATTGTTACTAGTACTGACCTCTGTAGTTAAGGCCACTTTGTAGTTTCCAGTGCTATAGTTGAAAACAAGGACTAGCTTTGGCAAAATGTTAATCCATGGGATCTGGACCTTTGTGTACATGTTTGCTCTCGCTTGAGTGGCATTTTCTAGTATTTCAGCAATGTTACTTCAGGTATTTTACATTAACAAACTTAAAAATAGCCATTTTTTCATTAACTTTTTTTGAGGGAGCCTCCCAGTTTCTTTGAAGAGGAACAACATTCAGAAACGAGCCTTGAAAGGCGGCAGTGGTACCTAGTGTGACAATTGAGACCTGTTGCCACCTCTGGAAAATTCTTGCAGATTGAATCAGCAGCACAAGCAGCTAAAACTCCCCAAGAGCAAGCAGTTGGATGACATTACTCTGTATGCATCATTGCAGAGACTACAGAGTGGAAGGGGAAAAAACGTGTGTTGGAGTTTTTGATAAGCGTGGAGGGAAATGCGCCATGCTCATCTGGAAGGGTGTTAAAAGGGAGCGTTAGACCCTGTCATCTAGTTCTGCATTCAACAATTTTAGCTGCTGTTCTACAACATACAGTGTAAATTTTTTAAAAATATATATTTTAATTCAGCAGTTATGCTTTAAGAGAGCCTGAAGAAATGATAGGCTTAAGCCCTAACCATAAAGAGAGGGGGAAGCAAAACCCTCCTTAGAGTTTAGTAGCCTGGCCGTACACTAAGGTAGTCCTGAGTTCTTAACGGTCTGTGTTTGTCTCTTAATTGCAGGTTCCCTTATGTATTTAAATGAAGCCACTCTCCTTCACAATATCAAAGTTCGGTACAGTAAAGACAGAATATATGTAAGTACTGCATATCATCTCAAACCATCCAATGGTAAATATCCTTTAAAAAAAACAAAAAAAACAAAAAAAAACTCTTTTTGAGCCTTTTTGTTCTATCACAGAGAGTAAGTAGAAGTGTCGGCTCTGGAACTTAGGAAATATAAGACATTTGGGGTACATTGTACTTTGTTTGGATTCTGGATCAAGTTAATGCTGGCTAATTTTTAGCAGGCGGGCTAGTAGATTTTTCTCGTACGTGAGTGTTCAGTTGTGACTGGCGTGAGCAGCATCTCACAAAAGTGTGTTCCCGCAGGTTGCTTGCAGTAGAAAGGCTGTTACCAAAGAGGGTTCCCTTTCCTCATTATTTTTGAACGAAGCAAACAGGTGCCTCCTCTGACACCTCCTAGCTCAGATGTCCATCTTAATCTTTTATATTGCTATCAAATTGCCTAATTGTACTTAATGAATTCTGACTAAATTACATTTTGTCCTTGCCATCTGCCCTGACACTGACAGCTGTGAAATAGAAGATAGATAAGTTTTCCTCTTTATTTTTTCTTAATAGAAAGCTGGCTACTGATAATAAACGATGTTTTTCACCTTTTCGAAGTCAGTGTTAAGCTAATCTACTCTTGTGTTACCACAGTGTTCTGTGGTGTATTGATTTAGAGTTAAACCCGCATGTGTGTGTCTGTGTGAATGCATATAAAGAAAGTATATTTGTTTGGCCATATTGCGGTTACCTTTACGCAGCTGTAAATTTTTTATGGGATCAAGACTAAGCGTCATCTTTAAAGTAAATGGCCATTTGAATATTGTTCTGAAAAGAAATAAAAATGAATTTAAATAAAATTCTAAAACCAAACTAATCATTTAGTAGAATGGTATCTAGGTTCATAGAGCCTTCCTTCATCTTATATAAATGCAACTTAAGTAGCTCTGAGTTGAAGGTATTTTCTAAAAGATATTTAAGAAATTAACTCAGTTTATACCTTAACTGTCTTTCCCTTTTAACTTTAGTATAGCATTTGAATCAGATCTTTTTGTGCTATTTAATAGTATTTGCCTTATTATCAAGAGGGAAACTAATATTAGTACTTGGAGCTTTTGAAGAGCTCTGTCTTTGAGCTGTCCTTCATTGAAATAAATGGTGAGAATAAAAGTATTAAGAAAATTTGTATGGGGTGTGTGATCCAGCCTTCTGTGAACATATCGCAACAGTGTCTAAATTTGTCACATGTGATATGTTGATCTCAGTAACAAACTCAATAATTCTTGGAAGCTGGTTTAGGTGTTTCTAGAGTCTTTTCCTGTAAATCTGCTTGTTTGTTTATTTTTTATTTTAATGCTTCAAATTTCCATCTGTCTTTGTATGTAATCTGGCCATTATAACCAAAGCATGAAAGCTTTCCAGAAGCCAAAAAGAACTTGTCTATTGTTGTCCTTATTCTGTGGAAAGGGAAGAGGCAGTTTTGGTTGGAAAATTTTCCCGACCTCCTCCTTTGTTAGAGCACATTTGTATTCTGCTTCTCACTGTGGAACCAGCCTTAGCTAATTTCTCTCAGTTGAAGGCTTTTATTGCCTGGCTTGAGCATGTTGCCAGGCTCCTGCCTTAATTCGGGCAGTCCTTCCTGCTGAGTTGCTTCCATTTGATATTGATTTTTTTTCTCCTTATTAGAGGAGATTGCATGGTGCTAGTGAGTTCATTCGTTCTTGAGGAGGAGGTAATGATTTCTTACCCCTGATCATACAGTGGTGAATAAATTGGAGAAGGTCAAATTGAGATCATATTTCATACCTAAGTGGGTAAGAAATTCTCCTGAGAAGTGTTGGGTTGTTTTGTTTGTTTTTTTGGTTTTGCTTTTTTTTTTTTTTTTTTTTTGTAGAGAAGGCTCTAAGGCAATTAAACAACACTGAAAATGTGTCCCTTGCTTGTATCTTCATCAGCAAGAAAGAACTGTAAATGTAATTTGTATACTTAGAGGTTTGCTTGCCAACAGTTTTGTCTGCTACTTTCATTCTGTTTTTTTTGGAACTTCAGGAATAGGCTGTAGTCTTCAATAGTAACTGAAAATTGCTGTTAACCAGCTGGTTGCATCCTAGCTAATAGTTTTCTATTAATTCTTTTATTCACAGACCTATGTAGCCAACATTCTTATTGCAGTGAATCCATATTTTGATATACCTAAGTTTTATTCCTCAGAAACCATTAAAAAATATCAAGGTAGATCACTTGGGACATTACCACCACATGTTTTTGCAATTGGTATGTATTGAATCTGTATTTGTCTTTGCTAACACTTTAAATACTTTGCTATTATGTTTTAATTGCTATCTGTAACCTAACTAACTCTTTCAACTATTAGGAACTAAAAGCACTAATTACTAAAACTGAAAATCTTGTCACACTGTGTTAAAGTTATATATTCCTTAAAATACTATTTTTTCACTTTTGTATTATAGATTAGCTTTTATTTTAATATTCAGGAGAGTTTCAAGCATAATTTTTGTCATGTTTATTTTTTTTTTAAAGCTGATAAAGCATTTCGTGATATGAAAGTACTCAAGATGAGCCAGTCCATCATAGTTTCTGGGGAATCAGGAGCTGGAAAGACAGAAAACACTAAATTTGTTTTGAGGTTTGTGCTTTTGAACCAAAATTATTCAAGGAATCTCTTTATGTTGATGCATTTGTTGACATGCAGACAGAACTATGTAATGTAGTAAATGACAGTAGGGTAGGTTTAAGACCTACAATTCTGGATAAGTGCATATAGATTAATATAACGCATCCACAACATAGATTAATATAACACATCAAGTTAATATAACACATCCACATATAGATTAATATAACAAATTCATGGTCTTAAAATTGTATGCTGACATGATAACATGTGGAAATGACTGTATTTTCAAGAAATCTACTTGGTTGTTGGTTCATGATGCATTTTGATATTGTGCTTTAGAACAGGAATGGAAACAACTAGACATTTTAAGTGTATCTTGAACTACAGTGTTGTTTCTGCCATAGATGTGCATTTCTGTGCTTTCCTTGTCTTTGTTTCTTTAGCTTGCTTAGCATCCAAGGTTTTAAACTCTTGATTTTGGGATGGCTGCAGGGATTCTGGAATATATTGATTAATTCTGGAATTTACTGATTGATTATTGAATAAAAAGATTTAAAGTTAATTTACGTTCGTGCATGACAGGTACTAAATCAAGAACTTTAAACTGCAGGGAGGTCGAAATGCAGTGTAGGCAGCATGTATATATTCCACTCCTCTAGCCTTTTTTTTCCCCTCTGAATAAATTTTTAATTCCCTTTTTCTTTACATCATGTGTTCCCAATTGTCCTTGTGGGTTAGTGGTCTTACCTCCTGCATGCCAGGAAGAGTTGTCATAGCTGGTCATGTGTTCCTCGTACGGGTCTTCTCTACATTGTGTGCCTGTTAAATGCAAAGCTCTAAAGAGTTACTGCAAGGTGATGGAAATAATTTTCACAGGAGATATCTTAGCTGAAGACAAGTCACAAAGTTGATCCTGCTCAGAACGGGAAAAGGCAGCAGGCATTATGAGAACATCCCCTGAGAAATGCTCTCAAAGGAAGGTTCTTCTCCTTCTTAGCAAACAAATTCAGTTTCCAAGGCAGGCAAATATCGCTGTGGCTGCTTGGTTAAACCAACTACTCCAATGTGGTCTGTGAACTAACTGTTAGAATTTTAAAAGTAGGTTTTTTAAAATCACATAATCAGAAAGACACTAATGCAAACTTGTTAATACTGCTATGCTTTTTCTGGAAGGCCCCGTTTTAAGAAGTATTTTTAACATGTCCCAGATTTACCTGTAAATTTCTAGAAAGTATGCCCTGGACTCAGGGGAAAAAAGCTGTAGCTTAAACCCAAAATGTGCTTGCTTCTATGTTCCTATTTTCAAGTTCCTTCTTCAATTGCTAAATTGAAACTCCTTATTATACACCTACAGTTTTCTAACTCACAGTGCAAATGTGAGATTTTTCATTAGTACTGAGAGTGAGGAACACAGAGGCTGTATGCATGGAAATAATCTTAACTTCAGGTAATATATCTAAACAAGCATCAGTTTATGGAGATTAATGATACATACAGATAGCATGATTCAGTATATTTATACAAAAATAATATCCATTTGAATATCTAAAAATAATTTCTAAATGTGTTTGGAACTAATGAAAATAAAATCTGAGGTCTGCAACAATACACCTTCTAACAAAAGAAAAGTCAAATTGCGTTTATTTTAAGAGGATTTAGGTACTTGGAGCTTACAATCAATTTACTCTCCCTTTAACAAATGGCTCGTAAACATAATGCACAAACATGCTATACTCTGCTGAATTTAAGTAAACAGACAAGTGGAAGATATCAATCACTTCTTTCTTGCTCTGCAGGTATTTGACAGAATCCTACGGTACTGGCCAAGATATTGATGATAGAATTGTAGAAGGTATTGTATTTTATGGAACTAATCATTCCATTTTTTTTCCAACTAAAATGTTAAATACAAGAATAAGAGTTAGGTTGATAATATTGTGGGATTTCCTAGGGCCTAATTTGCGAGGAGTTTACCTTGATGCTTATTCCTGCAGTTGTTTTTTATTTGTGATTTACTTCGTTTCATGTAATGTCATACAGTACTTGATCTAGAATGGGTTTGAGTGTGAAAAGTCACACATATCCAGGACTGAACTTCACACTCTATGAAATCTGCAAGGACAAAATTATCTTCTTATTAGTAATGTTGGAATCAGAAGGGTGTAATTTCTCCCCCTCCCCACTAGAAATTTCTCAGATGAGTACAGAAATGAAGTTATTTTAAACTCTGACCCAGTATTCTGGGTCATTTTTTCTGTGATGTCTATTTGTCATAAAGCAATTAACTTGAATTAACACTTTCATCTCTTCTTTATTGTGTCTATCCAAAAAGACTGGAAATTTGGAACATATGGTTTATCTTTTTACATGTTACAGACACTTTCCTACAGGAAATAGCTTCTTGAATAAACAGAAATATCTCAAAACTAGCCAGCCAAGCCCCAGCCACTCCCCAAAATGCGTCAGCATTCAATGAAGCTCTTTTCTGAATCAAATTCAGAGTATAATTGCCCTCACTGTGTTTCTTAAATAAAAATCTACTTTCTTGGATTCTGTTTTCAAATTCAAGTCACTGGATTATTCAGAAGAAATGCTGCAGGCTCTAATCTTGTGTTGCTGTAGGATTGCTTAAATCAATTTGTTAATGAAATGTCTTGTATGCTAAAGGAACAGAGAAACTGACCAAGAATTGGATAATGCCTGTCCCAGTATGCCATAAAGTTAATCGGTACTTGTAGGTATTTTTAGAAGAGTATTTTTAATCTAAAACAGCATCTGATGCATGAATTTTAAAGTTTTGGCAGACACCCTGAATGAACACGCTCACAACATCTTTTACTCGAGAGACATTTAGCCTATCTATCTGAAAGACCTCCTGCCATCTTTTTATTCATAACCATTCTTCCAAAAAAAAAAAAAAAAAAGGTGTGTAGGATATTTGGATATCTGAATAGCTGCCAAAGATATCTTAATATGGCAGCTTTTCATTGTTATATACTTATATTGAAAAACAAAAGCGTAGACAAAAAAAATTAAGCAGATTGTCCTAATAAATGATGCATTATCATTCATAATTCATCGAACTATTGTGGTTATTCCTCCAAACTTCAATTTTTGTAGAAACAGAATTGTATATGTTAGCAGTGGAGGTTTAATTCTGAGTTTCTGCTCAGATACTTCCCAGCAGGTGGTTTTAACTAAAAAGCTTAAAACATCTTGCTGATGTTTTTTGTGACTTATTGTCAGCACATATATATATATGTATACATACATATATATATATAAATATATATATAAATAAATGTTAAATCTTCGGCTAATTTTTCAGAGTTAGTAAAATACAGTCTTTCAGAAGCATTGCTTTGCATAGCTAATAAGCATTTCAATCTGCTTGAATTGTGCATGTTTAATATGTATGGGTTATTGCTGCCACAGTTGGCAAAGGGCTCTTTGAAACCATTGAAAACTACCACCAGTGAAAAATAAAATCACTTGAACACTTAATTGTTTTTTCTAACATTAGCTCATTTTTAAGTTGTTTTTGAAATCAGCACACAGATTTAATGCTTTTTTCTTCATTCATTGATCTAATGTGTTGTATGCATGCATGATTTTCACCTAGCATGTTTGGGAGGTAAGTGGGTAATCTAGATGTATGAATGACAGTTCATTGGAATGTCTCAAATTGTTGTCTCATAGTTTATGTATCAATTATTTACCTACTTCCTGTAAGTAGTAATTATTTACCTACTTCCTGAATCATTTTCAGTGATAGTCTCTGAATTTGTCATTTTATTGATTCAAAATCCTTGCAGGGTTTGTGTGATATTTAGGCATTTCATTCACTTCACTGTAAATTCTGCCACAGCACATCTAGTACACCTCGCAAAGACCACTTGTTCCTAATAGGTAATATGTATCTTTTAATAGTCAAACCTTATTCCCAGTAAGTACCCTGAAAAATTAATGTGCATTTGTTCTCTCTTGCTGTTTTCTTTTTTGATAGTTTATTGATCAAACTGTAACTTTCTTTCAAACAGCAAATCCTCTATTAGAAGCCTTTGGAAATGCAAAGACTGTTCGCAACAACAATAGTAGCCGTTTTGGGAAATTTGTAGAAATTCACTTCAATGAGAAGGTACCGGGATTTTGATACAGATAGTGATGATCTTGCCCTAAAATGGAAATGACTGGAAGGGGACCGAATACACTTGACTTGGGTATCTCACACCACATACTGACTATGCTGCTTTGCACCCTCTCATTGGGTTTTGTCAGCTTGAAAGCAAAACTGAAGTCACACAGTACTTTGTCACTAGTGGGAAAACTGTGGGCCAAGCCAACGGGAAAATTACTTTCTGCATAAAAGAACAAAAACATTCTCTTTCATTGCAAGGGTGTGAGGGAAAAGCATGTGTAAAGAATAACTTTATTGTTCTTTAGCATTTGCACATTCCTTTAATTCATACATAAGCATGGTTACTTGTTATATACCAAAAGATATGAACGTGTGTGTCTTTTTAAATTATGTATTCATCTTTTTCATGTGTATTTGACATTTTGACACCTTGCATCAATATTATGTATCTGACAAAAGTTTGTGTCAAAAATACTATTCATTGTGTAGCCTAGGAAGCATTTTCTTTGTGCAGAGTTCTGCTTGGATAGATGATACACACAGACAGTCCATGGTTAAGAGTGACTGCGTCTGTCCAGCACATGCAACTTAAACACTTGCTGCCCATCCATGTAGACACTATGTGTGCACCCTCTTGTCTTTGTCACTTTGGTTGAGGATGTAATGAAGCAATTTGTTAACAGTTCCTTCATGCAGACTTGGAACTCACCATCTAGTCTGGAGCTTGTGGGCTCTTCCTAGGCTTTCATTGCACAGTTCTATAACTTTGCTCCACAGTTTGTACAGTAAATAACTCATTACAGGGGAGCGAACTTCACCTCTTGGTGCAGTTTGTATTAACAAAATTATGGAAAGGTGCCCAGATTTCCAATTGGCATGACGCATCCTGTTCTAACTCCTAACTTGAAAATAATCAGAAAAATACTCAGATAATCATAAATATATTTCTTCCTCCTAGAATTCGGTGGTTGGTGGATTTGTATCACATTACCTTCTGGAGAAATCTAGGATCTGTGTGCAAGGCAAAGAAGAGAGGAATTATCATATCTTTTACAGGCTTTGTGCTGGTGCTCCAGAAGACATTAGGCAAAAGCTATTTTTAAGCTCTCCTGACAACTTTAGGGTGAGTATTGGGGTTAGTGATTCTGAAATTGCTCATATTGCCATGCATGGATTTTTTCATGTACTTTATTGTCTTATTTGAGTCTGATAAAATGATGCCTGCCTGCTACTCTTTTGGTATTGGAAAATTTCCTGTCCTTTTTTTTTTTTTTCTTTTCAAAATTGAGGAACCTTTGTTTTTTAAAAAATGTACTGTTCCATACTTAGCTGCTGGTAATTTTGTTGTGGGCTCTGGGTAAAAAAAAAAAAAAATCCATTCCTCCTCTTACCATGCATTCAGGAACACTTAGGGGTTGCATTCCTCTATGTTTTGAATTACTCTGTTCTCACTGTTTCTACCTACGATCACTACCATGGTGTCAAGGTGGTCATGTGTCTCTGTTACAGTCCTTACACTTCCATATTGCTTAGTTTTTTCTTTCCTATTCTTTTTTATGTACTTTGCTCTTATCTTAGCATATGTCATTTTCTGCACTTCAGAATCTCTGCCGTTCCTCTGTCATGCTCCTCTGTCATTCGTGGTCACTCCAGCTAACATCAGACCCATGTTAACTTTGACTGAAAGTTACCCTTTTTCCCTCCATTTGACCTAAAGCCCATTCTCAACTGTTACTGCCAAGATTACTACTTTTCATTAAGCATGATTCTCCCTCTTTTTTTTTTCATTCCACTTTATTCTTTCCTGAGGATGACATATTTTCTTTGAATATTCGATTTTTCTACAACCTGTCACTATTGCAGTCACTGCAGTCACAGAAAGGCCAGTAAAATGTGAATGAAATTAGTGCTGAATATAGTACAGCCAAATGATAATACACTTAAAATACTACTTTTAAAATTCTCAGCTTACTGTTCAGTGGCAAGGGAAAATAAAAAGTAGAATAGAACTTCATGTATCATCAGGAAAGGAACCAAAAATGAAAGAGGGTGTTATGCTGCTACATAGATTTACATTTGTAATAGTTTAAACAGTTTTGTCATCTCAGCTTTCTCTTACACTTCCTCTAGCTGTTCAGATCTCACTGAATTGTTTTCAGAAAAGACAGATGCCTCATTTCTGTGCAGGAGACTTTCTGTTTTCCTTTCCTTCTTTCTGGTCAAAATTTTCTCTCTACTTTTTTAGTTTTCTACTTGCCTGAGTTGTTCCTATCTCCATTTCCGTTATTTTTAAATTCTCATTTAATTTCTTACTGCTTTACGTCATAATTATTGCAATTATTTTTTGAATTTGAGAATCAAATATTGTTGTAGTTGCATGCGAGCAGAGCAACTTCAGGGCTAAGACTCTTTTTCCCTGCTTTCCTGACTGTCCCTTTTGTTTCCCTTCAAAGGAAACTTCCATCTTCACTTTCAACATCCTAAATTCATTCTCATCTTATACTTTGATCTCCAGTTTACTAGTAAGGTGAAGACTCTTGTCTTCAATCACCATGTACTTCTATTACCTGATATTTAATTATTCATAAATAAGCATATTGATGTGTGTGTGTTTTTCTTTTCCCCCTTGACAACAACACTTGAACTGCAAGCATCTACAAATAGCTGCTTCATTACCTTTTATTTAAAAGGGGATAAAGATTGGCGAGTCAGTGTGCTGGGATGACTGTGCACCCTACTGATAAGTGATAGTCGGTTGTTTGCCTTTGTTCTGCCTTTTGGCTATATCTCTCCATGGTCTCTCTGCTGCTTGGCTTGGAGTCTCTCTGAAGCAGAAATCTGTGTATTCCCAGTGTCAGAAGCTCCTTCCTGAGGCTTGTAAGAGTTTTTCTAAAGCAAACTTCGAGAGCGTGTGGAATTCCAAGACTCTTCTCTTTGTAAACTTCCTATATCTTAAACTCTTTGTAAACTTCCTATATCTTAAACAGGATAAGATGCACTTCTAGCAAAAGACATGCTCAGTCTGATGCTTATTAAGAAAGAACTGTGTCAGCTCATTAAAAGAAATTTTCTTTTAAACATATGTGATAAGCAGTGTTTAAAAAATCCTTTCCAGTCCTTCCATTTAAATCTTGCAAATGAAAGCAATAATCTTTCGAATACACACATTCTTATCGTGCAGTCTCTTTTCCATTTTTGCTAACTCCTTGTAGCTAATAGATTTTTAATTCTGCAACTGAATATGCTACCTGCCAGCTCTTGAGAGTTTTTTAATCAAAAACTCCGTTTAAGAGAACACAGCTGTAGGTGTCAAGGTCAGAATTATGACCTGTTAAAATTAGGCTGGTGCAGTACAGTATTGAAAAGCATAAATACCTGCACAGAATACATTTACTGAGCTTGTTTTGTTTCTACAGAGCTTACGGTCACACTCTGTGATATGACTTTTTTTGTTGCTGTTAAATTTACAGCAGGTACTTTCATTTACATACATAATGTTTTATTGCTGTGTCAAGAGTCACTTTTGGAATTCTGAGTTCTTTGCTCTCTGGGAAAGGTTCACTGCAATGTTAATAAAGAACAAGCAAACAAACATTTCTTCCTCTTCTGAAGTAGGTGATTTATTTATTTATTTAGTTACACAGAAACTAACTGGGGGATCTACTTTTCATTATCTCAGATTATATATCTTTTTATGCAAATTAATATAAATATACTTAAAGGTTAGTCATATTGCACTATACCTTCATGAAATATCAATCTAGAGGAGTTTTTTTTAAAAAATGTAAGAAGTTATTATTTTTCTCCAAATTTGTATTACTTTTGTCTGGATTACTTTTTCCATGTTGTTCTCCTTTCTCAATTTCTTCTTCAGGATGTATGATAAAACGACTGCAATGAATCATATTATTGTCACTATTTATTACCACTTTTTTTTTTGGCTGCATATGTCTTGTTGCAATTATCACAGAAATACCCTTGTTCGAGTTGCTAATAATGGATGGTGATATTAGTAGTTAGCCATATTTTATGTTCGATTAGTTTTTTTTTTTGAGAAACGATAAGACCTATGATAAAAATTGATCCTACATTGATTTTTTAAAAAAAGAAAAATCAGTCCCTAAAGATGTAATTTTCATGGGTCTTTGCTACTGTGCTATTTGTCTTAGGGTTTTTAGTTTATCAACTCAAGAGTCCAAATCAGAGTGATCTGAGGTCCCAAGGCTCAAATGTATTTTGCTCAATGCATGTTTTTTCTTCACTGCATTATCTTCAAAATAGGATCATTTCTAAAGCAGTTTTCATTTTTCACAGAACTGAAATTGTGTTAGAAAAGGATAAAAAGTTTTTTAGATATTCTAATTCAATACTTTTTTGTACTTCCAATAGCTCTCCCTCCCTCTGTCTCAAACGATGCCCTGCGATCTTCTCCTCACGCGTTTGGCTGTCTTGCCGTAGGCTCATCGTGGCTGTGGGCAAGTCAGTAGATAACCCCATTCTGGACCCAGCCACTGAGTAGGTCCGGGTAGTTTTGACTGCAGCAGGTGGCTTTGAAACAGGTTGTATAATAAATGTGCACCTAGAATCTGCTTGATGGATCAGACAAGCTGATTTCTTTCAGATCCTAATTTCTAGAGAAGAAATTGACATATGTTAAGATCAGTAAAGGTATAATGAGACATTGTGCCTCAGTGTTATTTTTTTGTTTGTTTCCATTTTCAAAGCATAGTGATATTCAAAGCTTATATCTGGCTAACATAAGCTGTATCTTTCTTATCTGCTTTAAAAATGCAATTTCTCCTAAATTTACTATGTATGTTTACTTGAGTTTTTAGCTTTCATGAGAAGGGTTTTGTCTTGTGATCCATTGTCTCCTACATAGGTAATTATTGAATACTGTGCTGGTTCACTTTCCCTGTGGGGCAGATAAGTTTCCACTGTCCTGCTGATAAGATGACCTTTTTCACCCCTCCACCCCCAGTTCCTGGGATCGTGTTACTAAGTACTGCAAGACAGGGAGATAATGTTGTATTTAAAATGTCCTTTGCATTCTTATTTGCTGATACAGTAAAATTCTCAATATCATGTTAAGCACCAAACTTAATTTTAAACAATGTTTCTTGTCACTGTATTTTAGTATTAATTTAGGCTTGTGACCAGGTTTTTTCTGCTTTTAGAAATCCTTTGGAAAATATTTTACTTTTTAGAACTTTATATATAACTTTATTTGAAATACAGAAGTACCTGTGTTCACCTAGTTTAAACCATCTTTGTTCATGAACCAGAGCAAGGAAGTGTTTGCATTGTCCAGACAAAGGGCTCCTATATAGTTTTAGACAGAGTTTCTAGTTGCCGCTAAACAAATCGGAACAAAAAGGCTGGTGATACCATTTTCCTGGAAGTGTCAGTCACTGTCTGAATGCTTGAACTATTCCCTTTACTATACAGCGGGACTGATAGCAGGAGCCAGATTCTGAACACGCTTCTGCTTGCACAACATGAAAAGTTTGTAATATTCTGCAAACTTTTTATTGAGCTATACTTCTTATTGCCAGTAGAATTATATTATTAGTGAGAAAAAAAAATGACCATAAAAATGTGTTAACTGTAATTTTTTTTTTAAAGTAATTCCAGTCTCCATTAGTAGATTTAGTGGAGTCAAACAAAGGTGAGATAATGGGTCCTAGCACTGTGAACCCACTGCAGGAAAGAGTACTTTAGCTGTTAACATTGAAAAGCTTTCAATAGAAGTTTACTACTGTTGGATTTCTGTACCTCCATACATAAATACATTTTCAAGGAATAAATTCTGAATACCTAGCACGTTGCTATCATATAATGAAATAAAGCTGTGTAAAGCAAACCTTAATTGTTTATTTTTTTCCTGGTATCTGTAATCTTGTATGCTTTTTTCTTTTTTCTTTTTCTGAGGTATGGTGTATGTTTCTTATCTTCAGTTACTCTGCTTTATTATCTAATGCGGACAGAGTTAAGAATGATGATTACTGTCTTACAATGTGGAATGAAATGTTCATTTTACACACCTTCACAGGTTTAAAGGTTGACATATTTAGAACTCTGGTTTTGGAGTTCAGTGCTAGAAATTAATTTTAATGTGCATACCAAAATGGAACATTATATAAAATTGGTTCTTATCCTTTCATTTCATTCCTTGTCTTTCAATTTTTATGTATTGAGTAATGATTCATCAAAGACTTTTTGTTGTTTCTTTTTAAAACCTCAGTGTTGTTAGAAGTAGATCAGAAGCAGTAGTCTTTTCCAAAGCTGTTTTTCCAAGGTTTTTGCTGTCTAGGTATCTGGAGGGATATTTCCATTGTCCAAATTAGTATTGTGAAATATGTTCCTGGTTTATGATACTTGTAGTGCTGAGCACTGTCTGAACATGGGATATTTTCTATCATCAGGGTGGTGGAGAATGAGATGCAGAAATACTGACTTTACTGTGAGGCAGAGTGTTGGTTTAATATAATGCTGTCAGATGTATAGGCTAAGAGATGGTTGGGAATTTTTACCTCATTCTACCTATTTGGCCTCAAGTACACATTTATTATGATCTCTGTTCTCAAGGCAATCCATGTGCTTTCTAGGCATAAAATATCAAAACTCATTTGCGGCTGGAAGATGAATTTGTGCAACTTTGTGGCACTTACATTATTTATACATCCCATGTTTTGTCATAAAATAAGTCTTCTAAAAGATTTGATTTGAAGTAAATTATTGTCTAAAACTAAAATATACTGAAAGATACATATTGATGTTAAATGCTGGAACAAATGATGCTGCAGTAACTCTATGTTACAGCCATGACAATTTGAAAAAGTAATAGAGTGTCAAAATTCAGTGGCATTAAGTCTCAGTACTTAAACAGGAAGAGTATTGCATTGTCTAGGTATTTTAGTCAGAAATTAATATTTGCTCTGTGGTTTTTTTAATGAAAAATATTATCATCTATTATTTAAGAAACTATCTGGAATATTCAATTAATACTAAAATTATTTTTGTGTTTTTCTTATCAGGAAGATGAGGTGATCATTTTACATAATTAAGAAATATAGTTTAATTTTATTGATGTGTCTAGACACGGTGTGAAGTGAATTTTTCAGATGCATGCATTGTGTTCTTTTTTAATCAAAACAAAACATTAGCTTTTTGACATTAACTAGGTTTTAATTTAAAGTTTATTATGAAATCTGTTTAGCTGAAAGCATTTTAATGTCATTGTAAAACTTTAATTAGCCTGTGCATGTTTGGTTAATCTTTTGATTGCATGCATATACTTTACTATCTACTCTTTGAGACAATTCACAATCAAAATGACTTTGGATGTATTTAAATTAGGACAATCAGCAATATATTATAAAACCTAAGTGGTACTCTTTTAACCCATTTAACGTTGCAGCTAACTTCACTGTTGCTTAATCCTCAGCAAAAACTAACAAATACATATCTCTTAACAAGTTTGTTTGGATACTCATTATTTTCCGTTTCCGATTTCCCTGTACTCTCTTTTCCCATGGCTTGTCCAACCCACGCTGTCATGTCCCTCTGTCAACTGCTAGAGGGAAGCACTGCCCAGTGTATGTGCTTCTCCAGCTCCCTTAGCTCTTGCTTTCCACCGCTCACTGTCCTGTATTCCTCTCTCCTTAGCCATCAAATTCTCAAACTCTACCTCAAAGCATCAAGAATTTGAAACAAATATCTGCAAAATATAATCTGACAAACTCTAATCTCTTTCTGTTTAGCTTGGTTTTTGCATGCCTTTGTATGGTTTTTGTTATCTTTTATTTTTGATGGGAAGTAATTGTTTGTATTTTCTTGAAAATCACTTACTGAATGGTTGACTTGTCTTGTTGCTTTATAGTACCTTAAAGCAGGTTCCTTGAAGGATCCTCTCTTAGATGATCATGGAGACTTCAACAGAATGTGCACAGCAATGAGAAAGATTGGACTGGATGATGCAGAAAAGCTTGACCTTTTCAGAGTAGTGGCTGGTGTCCTTCACCTTGGAAATATTGATTTTGAGGAAGCTGGGAGCACTTCAGGTTAGATGAAGCATAAGCTATTTCCTGCAAAAGTGATGAAAGTGTCTGTCAATGCATATAATCCTTTTCCATGTGAATTTCTCCTTTGGAATGTGGCTGTGTGCTCAAGGGTAACTCAGCCTTAACTTTGAGGTTATTTACTTAATCTGAAGTTGTATTTTTTTGCATGCTCCAGAAACAAGTCGGCTCACACTGAAACTGCTCAAGAAAATGTTTCTTAAAACTGTACGTGATTTTTTTTGTGTGTGTGTGTGGTCCGAATATGTGTGTATTGTTCCCCCGGGCAGGCGGCTGCACGCTCAAGAACCGCAGCGGGCAGGCGCTGGAGTGCTGCGCGGCGCTGCTGGGCCTCGACGAGGACGACCTGCGCGGCAGCCTCACCACGCGCGTCATGCTCACCACGGCAGGGGGCGCCAAAGGAACGGTCATCAAGTGAGTGCCGCGCGCCCAACGGCCGCCAACGGCCGCCGCGGGCCTGCCCGAAACGTCCCGGCAGAGACACCGCTTGTGGCGGGGAAAGTCGCAGCAGCTTCATGGGTTACAAAATACACAGCACACGCGGGTTTATCATAGCGCTGCTGACACGAACTGGTGCTCCCGGGCTGCCCTATGCTTGGAGCATAAGGGGACCCCTTACCTTCCCCATCCCATCTCATCCCACCCCAAAGGCAACAGTGTATTTGAGGTAACCCGTAGGGATTTGGGTGTCCCACCGGATGTCAAAGGCTCTGGGCTGTGCTTTGTAAACCACCTGCTTAAAAAGAATTCCTCCCTTATCTGCATAAAAAGGGGAAAATGGTCAGAAACGCTCAGTTGGCATATGAGCTGAGTCACAGTTAGTGAAAGGCAGTTAAGATGACCACTTAATGATGTGCAGAGTGTAAAAATATAAGTGTAGCACATTAGTATTGCCAGACTTTTCTAAACAGAAGCAACTAGTTGTGTTTCTCTTCTGCTTAAGAGATGCTGATTTTGAGCTGACAATTATTAGCAGAAATTTGAGATATACCAATCTTTTTGCATTTTAACTAGCTATTGTGCATTTGTTGACGTTTTATGCGCAAGCTGCTTGTAGTTACTTAGTTACTGGGATTTTTTATTTTTATTTAGAGGAATGATTGTGCAGTGTCTGACATAGATGGTCCGTCTTCGGTAAAAAAGAACAGCTTTGAATATGACACACTCGCTTTCTTTAAAGTCTCCTATATGCTGCTGAATGCATTGCAAGGACAAAGAAAACATACCAGTAAACCTGTTAAGCCCCTAAGCTATACAGCAAATTCAGTATGTTGATCGATTAACAAATGCACTTGGAGGGATGCTGATTCTGCTCAACTATAGTAGGCTTCAGGAAACTTTGAGGATACTTTGATGTGTTGGTCTTGTTGTGGAGGCTGCAGTTAAGCAGTCAGTGCTGTCCAATGGCATTAAGGTCTGGGATACTCTCCTTGCTGAGTAATAGAGAGATGATAGTTGTCTTTTGAATATGGAAAGGTGCCCTTTGTCCACCTTCCCATATTCACACTTTCTAGTGTCACTGCTGATTTTCCACTCTTCTGTGATTGTCTTCACAGCAAGCAGTGATAAGTTTCTCTCCCTTGCTGCTTTTAATTCTTCTTAATCAAGTTTGAGCTCGTACTGTTTAAACATGACCACAAATGCTAATTAAGAAACATGCTGCTGCTTGCCATTGCTGGTGAACACTTAATCAAAAACAAAGTCATTTGGCTTTCACAGAAACATAAGAAATACTAAAACAATACAAAGCTAGGATTTTTTTTTCCTGTACGTATTAAGAATAATTTGCTGTTGGAGTAAATAATGGTGACCTTAAAATATATATAAATATATTTTTAAACTTATATCTTGACAAGGTGCCTTTATCAAGTTAACTTTGTAGGCACAGAAATCATATAGTGATTTTTTTACTGTACCCACATGGACAGGAACTAACTGTAAAGAGCATGTTTAGAAATTATACTGATCCTAATATTTTAATGCCCATGATAACTATAACTTTTCTAAAAGTGAATTTTATTGAAATAGTTGATTTCATAAACAAAAGGTAACTGTTGTGGAAAAAAGTTTAATTTGCAACCTAAATTCTCTGCTACTGGAACTGATTTTTCTAACACATAAGCTGTTAGGGATACTAGATAAGCTTCTAATAGCTGTATTTCATATTTTAGTGCCTGGTCTTCTGGTTATCTCTTTTCAACATTTTTTTTTTCTGGAGTTTAAAGAAGCTAACTTTGGGACAATCAGTTTTGAGGAAATTACTTTGCTGTGTTTAGCAAAATGTGTTCATCTTTTAGTTAGGAAACTAGTACTAAGTTTAGTCACTGGAAGAGTGCAAAAGAGTTTCGTGCTATCTTCATTTGGCTTAATTGAATGGAAAATAAAAATCTATGCACATGCAAAATTTAATATAGGAATATCATAATTAACTACCTGTATTAATACACTTAAGTTCATTGTATGTCTTGACATTCATCGTTCCTGTTATTTGAAGCAGATTATGTTTTGTAGTCCTAAGTACCAGCTTCACTTGTCTTCCGGGTGAAACTCATCTGCCAGGCCAAGATTTGAACCTGGTATACTGTTAGTTGCAGACTTCCTTTTGAGAATGTTGGGAAGGAAGTATGCAAAGCCTTACTACCCAAAAATGTCTCATGTACTGCCTCCCACTCACCACTTGGCATGTGGCTGTGTCAGGGAAAGCTTCTTAGGAAGCATCTCTGATGCTTGGCTCTTTTTAATGTCTCATTGCATCTGAGATATTTACACACAGCTCTGATTTGCAGTGTGATATCTTTTGTTATGGCTTGAAAATTTACCTTTAATTATGAATGTAATTTTAGGCATACTCATGCTAGAAAGCCTAGGACATTATACACATGATGAATGTACTGTTTCTAAAGTTTATGAAACTTCTATGTGATAGTAATCAAGTACATTGCCTTTTTTTTTCCTTTTTTGTTTTTCCTTTCTTTCTTTCTTTCTTAGGGACTTTTTGTGTGAAAGCAGATCATGTGATTGCTAATAGGTCACAGTGAATAACTAGCTCAGCTGAAATCGCTATGCTCAAGAGTATAACAAAAGCTTTGTACTGCTCTGCACAATAGAGCCAACAAGGAGCAGTAGGAGGGTTGTGCTAAATACTGTCTCTCTGG
Organism: Tinamus guttatus; assembly: GCF_000705375.1. The sequence continues at coordinate 466,953 of NW_010580519.1, forward strand.
ATTTATTAAATACTAATATGCAGTGGACTGCCAAGGGGACTTGACAGCTGCACTAAATTTGTCTGCCCTTGATAGTTTTCCAGACAGAGCATAATAATCACTTCTTGGGACTGATGTATTTGCTGTCCCTGTACAGCTCATTTACAGAGAGAAATAACATGTTGTTATTCAAAAGTGTACCTTTTAAACTGTAAATGCACTGTATTACTGTTCCTCAGCTTCACCCTTTCCAAGATTTTTAGACAGAGATCTGTGATCGCAAAGGATCACATGAATGTGAAATATTTAGCTAACATCATTCCAAGTCCTCATGCTTCTTTTGGAGTAGTACGTTTTTCTAGCCCCGGAAGGCTAGCTGCGTTCAAGATTTCTGGATTTATTTCTATTGACCTTCTTAGAGCTTTCTTTTTTTTTCTCCAAGTTGAAAACATACTACTGTGATTCTTGAATGACACAAGCCTTCGCTAGGTAGGATCATTTCATGTGGGCTGTTATTTGTGAAGTAGCAATGTGGTTGGTTGGCAGTGGTCGGTGCGCATCACTTACCTGCCCTCTCCCTTATTTATTAATAATCATGGGCAGACTTGCTTGGTCTGAACAAACAGCCTGTATAATACTAAATTATGGCAAATGTTTGGAGACTGAATAGAATTGTTCCCAAGATAAATCCAGCCTACGAAAGAGCTACAATGAGGTCCACCTGTAGATCCCTAACCTTCGTGAAGAATTTAGTACGAAAATCAAGTGTTTTTATGTTGCTGCCCTACCCACATACATAGAAAATGGTGAAGAATTTCCTCCCTGTTTCTTGCAAGCATGTGATGGAGATGGGAAAAAGTGAGAGAAGAAGAAAAATTGATCCTTCTTGTTCAGGAAGAGATCAAGTAGTCCTTTAATAATGTTCTATATTCCGCTAGTTCAGTGCAACTTCAGCGTTATTTTGTGTTTACCTAGTTTTTCAACTGAGCAAAACACATTGCAGGGTTAGGTTTTCTTTCGTTCCATGGGTTTCTTATGGCACACTGTGATAATTCATATGAGTAATACGCTTTTGTGTCTTCTCTGGAACTCCACTGGTCGTTTATTTTTTTCTGAGGATTAGGGCTGTTTTGTAACCATATGCTCGAGAAGGAAAACTGGTTGCCATGTTGTTTTTCAGATTTAAAAGCAATAGAAAGCATAATATAATATGCCGAAATCATTTATGTAATGGGGCTGCCGCTGACATGTGGGAATTAGCATTCTGATCTCTTAAACGTATCAGAATAGGACGTAAAGGTACCTTCCTTCTATTTATAAGCTTTCTGTCAGTACTTGTTATCCTAAGATAAATCAGCAGATACTTACGGGAAGACGAGATTTTACTAAAGCTAATTACTCTCTAAGGCAATGCAGCTGTGGGTGTCCTTTAGTGAATGGGTTCTCTGGTTTCCTGACAGTGGCAATAAGAAAGAGATCTTCTACGCTCTCATATTATTGCTTCAGAAGTATCATCTTCGGAAATTAGGGCAAGTACGGTTAGGAGGCAGTTAGGAGTTCAATGCTTGTGAATCCTGGGAAGTCAAGGAAAGGATCCAGTAGGGGTGAAATCCAGCTCTGACCTGCCAGTTCTTATTACAGTGGTTGTAAAGAAAACAGCCTGGAGGGGGCGGCAGAGCAGTTCCACAGCCGTGACCCCCTAAACCCCCTAGGTAAGGTAGGGGTTACGGAGCGGTTTAGCCAAGAGTGACTTTGAAAGGTGGATTCTTGCATTTAAGGAAAATTCCATACTTGATTATCCTGTGTGTTGCGAGAGTGGTTGGTTCCATGATCCAATAGTGATTGTTACTGTAGCTCTGGCTATTGAATGACATGAGAGGCAAGTTGCATGGGGAGAAGTAATACGGGGATTTACGTGAGGAGAAAGGATTTGTTTTATTCAGCCAGCTCATTGAGGTATTTGGAGGAGAGGAGAAAAAAAAAAAAAGAGAGCTTTCAGCGTATGGCTGAAGCAAGTATCACCCAGTATGAATCATGACACCAGAGGACTGGTGTGATCAAAAATATTGGCATTCACCCTCCCTGCAGATTATATTTGTTTAGTAAAGGCTGATTTTATTTTATTTTGTTTTGTTTTGTTTTGTTTTATTTTATTTTGTTTTATTTTATTTTTTACTTTAACATTATATATATCTGTATGTCATGATAGAGCATTGTGAAAAGTCTTTGTGTACCCATGGTAGTTCTGGTAATAAATGTATATAATAGACTTGCTTTTTGTGCATAAAATTTTATTGTCTTATTCTGTGGATTTTTAGGGGTAAACTTGTAATTTATATAGCTAAAATACGTGTTTGTATTTTCCTGATATCCCTACAGTTTAGTCATGCATTTCATAACCCTTGACAATTTGACTCAGTTTTAGAAAAAAATAATAAACACAAGTGGTAAACTGGGATATAAGTATATAATAAATAGGCCCAGTGCAAAGTAAAGTTTAAAATTAGAAGTCAAGAGAAGAGGGGATAATAATAATAATAAGTACTCAGCTGTTAAAAGACCTCTTTGTTCTAGTTAAAAAAAGAATCCTTATGTTGAGGTTGCATCTACCTTTTGCCATCAGAACAAATATTGCATTTTTCACTTTCTCGTTTCTGTTACCAGTTAGTTTGCAGCTCTAGAGTTTCAGTTATAGACTGGACGAAAACCTAACATAGCAAAACCAAACTTTTGTTGTATTTGTTAACCTTTTATTGTAGTTAGGTAGATCATAGCTAACTTACTGAAATATTTTATAGGTGAGACTTTTGTGAATTTTAGATGTTGATGATAGACAGAGAAAGACATAGTTCTAATTAGATAAGAAACATGAATGAAATCATTTGCATCTTACTTCTAGGGAGAATAGCGAAACATTATTTTATAGATAGAGTAGTTATTCTAATGTGGACTAATAGACTGTTTTCTATCCGAGTCCACTGCTAAGGCTTGTGTGTCCTAGTCCACAAGAATATGAAAGGCTCTTTTTAAGTTCAGGGCCTAATTTCGGGTATTTTAGAGTGAGAAATTCACATTTAACATCTGTATTTTTGTTCTGTAGGGTACCCTTGAAAGTGGAACAAGCAAACAATGCTCGTGATGCCTTGGCTAAAACGGTGTATAGTCACCTCTTTGACCATGTAGTGAACAGGGTAAACCAGTGTTTTCCATTTGAGACTTCTTCTTTCTTCATTGGAGTTTTAGATATAGCTGGTTTTGGTAAGTATTCTTCATAAAGGGTGTTTGTTTTGTTTGTTTTTTTCCTTCCTCTGTTTGGCTGTTATTGTCACCAGAGATTCAGTGATGAATTTTAAAGCAGTGTGTGTCAGAGTTTTATTTTTAGTGGTGGTGCATGGGATGGAATATATGTACTGAAGAGAATATCCAGAAGAAAATATATTTACACTCTGAAGCTTTTTTTCACTTTTTACTGTGCAATATAAACTCTTGAAACACTGGTTTATCACAGATGTTTTAACTTCTATTTTACAGAATACTTTGAACACAACAGTTTTGAACAATTCTGTATTAACTACTGTAATGAAAAACTGCAGCAGTTTTTTAATGAAAGGATTCTGAAAGAGGTATGTTGTATTTTGTGGTATCTGAGCTTGTTTTTTATATTTTTTAGTAAAATAGCAACATTTTCTGTAGGGTTGCTCTTTCCATTGACAAAATGTGTCTTTATGGTCTTGTAATGTGAGATTGTGCTAGAAAGCTATATTGTGCTTTAGTCTTATTCAGTCAAGAAGCTGTACTCCAGATATGTTTCATTAACGTAAGCCATCAAAAACCGACTAAGAGAAACTACATGTGTATTTTTATTGAGCATATAACTAAGGAGGTGAAGATGGAATATAATAAATTGTGCCAGATGATTTAAAAAATACATATTTATTCATGCTGTATATAACAGTAATGCCTTCATATTTATTTTTAAAAATAAATGAAAACAATATACAGAGAATGATGTTTTCTGTTTCACAATCAGTATTCTTTTTTGTTCAGGAACAAGAACTTTACCAAAAAGAAGGCCTGGGGGTTAATGAAGTGCACTATGTAGATAATCAGGATTGTATAGGTATGTACTTCTTGAAGTGTGAAATTGTTGTTAATATTGGGTAGTGCAAGACTTAAAGTTTTATAAGTATGTTCAGGTGTGATATGTCTTTCTCAAAATAAAATGTCTTTATTTTCCTTGGGAAAATTTTATTTTCCCAGGAAAGGAAATTTTATTTTCCTTTTATTTTCCTGCTGTGAAAGAACATGTGAGCTTTTTTGTACTTTCAGATTCAACATGGGGTGAAACATTGATAAGAAGCTTACTTTTTTAAAAATCAGTATGAGCAATTATCCCATAAAGACCTACGCTGTACCACAAAACCATTTAGGCACCTTTTGGGAATTAGGTGATTAAATGAGGAGGAAATGACCCAAAAGGTTCAGCTTTTATGTTACTTGTGTTAAACTTAAGCTTCTGATAATGTGTATAGAATATTGATTAAATTAACAATTCAAAGAGGTAAAATTTAATTTATAGTGACTGTTTATTATGCTAGCAACTTAACCTGGATAGAAGACTTGTTCTGTGTAAGCGTATCATTTTAAACTTGCGATTTTTATGGCCCGATATGTGATTATTAATGAAATTTTGTAAATTTTTTTAATAGATTTGATTGAAGCCAAGTTAATAGGTGTGTTAGATATTTTGGATGAAGAAAATCGTCTTCCCCAACCAAGTGACCAGCATTTTACTTCAGTTGTGCACCAAAAGCACAAGGACCATTTCAGACTCTCTGTAAGTTTATTCATTATGTTTGTGTTTAAATTTAGTTCTCAAGACATTTGAACATTTGATAAACCTCAATTTAATGAAAAGCTTTTCTAAGATATTCCAGCCACATCATTTTCCACAAGTCATATTATTTGTCAAGGACGAGTTTAGATAGGTTTGTTGAAAGGTTCACTAAAGGCTTGCTAAGTCTTAACATATTCTGATACCCTGCTGAAACTGATGTCATCTGTTTTCATCTGTACTTAATGCTAGTGGGGGGAAATTCAACCAGCTGGTCTTAGCAGTCTTGGCGAGTTTTATTTTGAATTGTGCCTCATTCAGATTTGAGGTAGCTAAGCATATGAATGGCAATGAGAACAGCAGGAAGTGTCATTTTAACACATAGCACTCCTGGCAAAAACTTAGTGTTGTCATTGTAATAAATTCTCCTCGCTGTACAATGTAATTCTTCCTTGTAATTTTTAATTACAGATTCCAAGAAAGTCTAAATTGGCTGTTCACAGAAACATCAGAGATGATGAAGGCTTTATTATACGGCATTTCGCAGGAGCCGTATGCTACGAGACGGTAATCTGCCTCAGACAACTTTAGTATGCTTTTTGGTAGTCTTATTTTTTTGAGTATTGAGGCTGCAAAGGAAGTATATTTCATCATAAGACAAATTCAAAAGATGATTTGTGTTCTAGCTTTGAGTCTGAATTTCATGATTCATCACAGAATTGGCAGGATTTTTTTTAAGCTTCTTAAATTTCAGACTTCTGTTGAGACATATGTAACAAGTGCTTGTTACAAATCTCTGTTTAGGTAATGGTGTCACTATTAATATATTGATTTCATGGGCTGCTGCAAAATCAACAGAAATTTGCATCTCTGGGAGAGAAGGGCACTGTTATGTATAAATATGTTTTTAGACTTAACAGTAACTTTTCAGAAGCATACTTCTCCACAACTGTTAATTTCTATGTTAAAGATGACTTTTTTTTTAGTGTTTTCTAAGCTCCAATAAGATTTTTCATGTAAGGGCATAAAATATCTGAAATTTTCATTCTTAAAATACAGATCCTGAACTTTTATATGACTATTCATCATACAAAAACATTGAAGCGTCCTAAATGAGTAACTGAAACAATTTTTTGAAAGTTATGCATTAAATATATGAATACCTGGAAGTAAATGTTCATAGTTGACCAAATCACTATTAAAATTGCACCAGAAACTAATAAGATTTTTTGTGTGTGAAGTTTGATACAGGTTTCTCAGTCTCTAAAGTTCAATTTAATGCTTTGCTATTGAGTTTTAAAATTTAGCTGATTTAAATAAACGAAAGAGGTAAGGTTTGTAAGAAGGGGCTGATACCTTTTATTATAGCAGCTATCCTTAAATAGTTGTAATATAACAGGACTACTGAAATAATAATCATTTTTCATTTCATTTGCCAAAACTCTAGATTCACCAGTTAAAATGTTCAGGGTTCTTGTTTCACAGGGAATTTTAAATGACTTTACAAGTGATAAAGAACTAAGCTTCCCAGTATTCCCAAGTGATGAGGTCTTAAGAGCTGGAAGTAGATATGGGAAGTATAATCACTGGCAAAAGCACAACTGATTTCTTAAAGACAGTAGGCCTTGCTGTGGGTCTCATGGTTCCATCAGCATCCTTCAAATTTAAGAATGTATTTTGTCTTCCGTCATTAGTATTTTACATGTCCTATTGAAAAGTTGTTTGAAATAATGTACGATTATTTATTCTCCAATTTTCGCTGACTTTGAATTAAGCATGTAACTTTGTTTTTCTTTCAATTTTCTTTAAGATTTGGCGGCTTAGGGTTGTGAAACGTATTATTTCTTGGGTTGTCTTTTCAGACGCAGTTTGTGGAGAAAAATAATGATGCTTTGCACATGTCCCTTGAATCTCTTATATGTGAGTCCAAGGACAAGTTCGTTCGACAGCTGTTTGAATCTAACACCAACAACAACAAGGATCCCAAGCAGAAAGCAGGGAAACTTAATTTCATCAGTGTGGGAAACAAATTCAAGGTAACATAGTACAGCAAAGGATCTATTTTCTTCTAAAATATGCTGCTCCTAAGTTATTCTGAAATCAGTAGAACCCAAAGATGGGAGAAGTAGTGGTAAGTTGAGATTCATACAAAGAAAACTGCTAAATAGGCGTTTTTCCTGTCAAAGTGTAAGAAATCAGCATATTCCAGTTAAATGCTACCCATTTCTGTCAAGAAGATTTTTGAAAATAGTCCTTGCAGAGATTATGCAGTAATTCAGAAGTCATAATTTTGCAAGGACAAAAGGAAATCTTGATTCTGAAGGTCTAAATTTTGAAAGCCATCAAAAGCCATTTCAGCAAGAGTTCTTCTCAGCACATCTGGGCCAGATCCAAAAGCCATTTTGATGGCTTCTGTGATCTCTGAGAGGTTCTGTACTGGACAAAATGTTCTTCCATCCTGTCTTAATTGGTGGTGTAGGAGATGCATCAGTTGGGTTACAGTTAGCCATTCTCAGAATTCAACAGCTGTCCTAACCACTGCGCTTCGTCTTTTAAAATATTATTAAGATAATAATTGCTTTCACAGAAGTTAATTCGTTGTGCTGAACAGTTCCTTTCTCAATACCTGAATCTCATGCTTCTCCTCATTTTCTCCTTTCTTCTGCTTGTTGTAAAGCTGACCTTCAAACCTTGTCTTCTCCGATTGTTTTCTGCATCCTTTTCTCATTCAGCAGTTTTATTTTAGCTGGACTATTCCAGCTCAGGATGGCTAGAAAAGAGAACTATAGGGGAATTGTGAGAGGAAAAGCTGGCACAACCATGTGCTGCAGGTAAATTTTTCAATCTCATGGACTTATTATTGATAGAGTTGCTGAAATTTCAGCAAGAGTTCTTCTCAGCGCATCTGGGCCAGATCCAATGAAGGATTTAGATGCCTTCAAATCAGGTGCTACGGCATTTTCTTTTGCTACCTTAGCTAAAGCACCTGCAATCCTCAAATCACATTCCTGGACAACTACTGGGGTCCCCTGTTGGGGAAAGCAGGACAATCCAAAAAGACACAGACAGAGTGATTAATAACAACAGAAAATTTCTCCA
>NW_010580519.1:474879-492130 GCF_000705375.1 Tinamus guttatus
AGATTTCTTTTTCAGAATCATATCTGCTGTCTTAGTGTTTACAGTGGTTCTATAAAAAATCAGAGTCTGGAAGAAAAAGAAAGATATGCTACCAACACTTGTTTTACATATAGTAACCGTATTCTGCTTCAGTATATTAAGTGTTTTATCTCCAATATATTTTCCTTAGCAAAAAGCTCTTAGCCATTCTGTCAGAGGTGATATGCCTCAATCCCTCTGGAGCTGAGCTGTTATGTGTCAAAAAAATAAAATTTTGATGAGGCCAGGAAGAGTGTAAGAATTGTAGTGCAGTGGCTTTGGTTTTTACTGGGAATTGGACAACCTTTTTCCTGAGTTTTGTTCTCAGGATTATTTCTTCCTCCTCCTCTTCCTTACAATTCAGTGGTTGTAGAATTACCCTGTAGCCATTGCTTTAATACAAAATGCATGAGCAGAAGGCAGGCTGCAAACAGAAATGCATACAGATACCCTGCTTCATGAACGAGACCTGCAACCCTGATGTGTCTGTTGTAAGAGAAGCTGGGTAGTGTCCATAGATTTTATTACTGCACTTTGGAAGTGCAAGCAACTGCAGGAGCTGTGATATGATTTCCCCTTTGTTCCCTTTGGCTTCTCAGTTCCTTTAGGGTTGAACTCTGCACATTAGTTGCTATGGACAGATGAATGGATGCCTTTTCCGAAGGAGGGGGTAGAGCAAAAAGGAAAGTTTTAAGTTAAGCAGCAACTGAGTGGGAGACTGAATTGCATTTTGGACATTTTGGTGCAGTATTCACCTCTGCACCTAGAACATGACTAAAGACCTTTTTGGATCTGGCCCACCAATCTATAATTCTTTGAATGTTTTCAACTTTCATGGCATTTTGAATGTGTGTCTTACTTCCAGTAATTCATTTAGTGTTACATTCCCAGACAAAGCACATACTACTGATGAACACTAATAGCCTTTCACTTCAGATGGCATAAGAATATGTTCTCTTATCTTCATGGAAGTTTCAGCTCTTTAAGATTTTTCTAATGTGTTAGTGTGTGTTAGTCTTGAACTCCTCTAACTGCATCACTTATTAGATGGTGTTGCAGATATTTCTCTTGGCAAAATCCTTAACAACATCCTTTCCTTATAACTAATTAAAATTAATTCACGTAAGCCAGTTGAACTAATTTATCACATCTATTCAAGAATTTGGGCTATAATTTTACCCTAATATGATAATGATGGATTAAATTGCAATAATTCAGAGCAGCAGTAGTTTTAGTAATATGCCTTATTCATATGAACATTTCATTATTGAAACTAATCAGTGACTCTGGCTTATTTCTTGTCAAATTGCAAGCATCCAGGGGACATAAGGAGGCGTATTTTGCTCTGGCCACAACTATCGTTTCATGGAACTATCACTTCATGGAAGTGGAAAATAAGACGTTTCATTTCATGGAAATAAGGCTGTTTCCTGAAAAATAAACCTTCAGAAATTTAAGGAAGCATGAAAATTACATGCAAAGTAGATACAAAAGTATTTACCAGTGAGAACTGAGGTTATCAGTGTTTATCATGCCTCTTATGCCACACTCTCACTCTTTCTAACCATATACATGAAAAATAAAAAAACATTTTTATCCACTGGAAGGAAGACTGGCAGCTCTAGGTGCAGCATATCTGCTGATACAAATCTGTCTTCTGAGATTCAAGGTAATTGAAAAATCTGGTCACACACACAAAAAAGCCAAAAGTCAAAACCAATTTTTGATTTGGTCCTAATGCAGAAAATGAGGATTATATTAAGATGTTTAGAATTCTGTCTTACATCAATCTACATACTTGATTTTGTGAGTAAACTAGAAAGACTGTCACGACAGTAATCTGTATGGTACAACAGGCATATCTGTAAAGTATAACTCCTGTTTTTATATGGTTCTGAAATGTTTAAACCCCTCCCCACATATGTTCAAGAGCAACTCTTTTCCCCTCGTAGTCTTAAGTCTATAATGATAATATACTGTTCTTCCAGACAATCATCTTCTGTCTTCTTGTCTTCACAATTTATTTAAATCCAGCCTGAGTAAATGTAGTTTAAAAATAGGACTATACTCTGTTGAATTTCTCATCAAAAGAGTTTGGAATAAAAATAAATAAATAATGGGTAATTACCTGCAAAGGAAATTGAACATATTTGTTAACTGTGTAAATTATTTAACATAAAGTTATGTTTTTTTGCTACAGGTTAAATTTGGGTTTTCAAAATTTTAATGACTTTTTCTATCACTGCTGGTCAGTCTCATTTCCTATAAAACTTTTTTTTGGATTTTTTAAAATATATATTATTTTCTTTATTTTTCCCAAATGGGTTTCCAGTTTTTTTGTTAGTCAAATTTCAGTCATACACATGGTATTAAATTCAGCACAAGCTCTTTCCTCAGGATCATTCATGCACTCTTGCATGATTTTGTCTGTTAAAGATTTGTGAGCATTTGACTTACCAGTACTGTCTGATCTACTAACAATAAACATGCATGTGGTAATGCTGTATCACTGTACTGTTTGTCTGGTTTCATAGTAATCATGCAAGATGTTCCATGGCAGTCTTTTGAAATATGTATTTTCTTTTGCAGACTCAGTTAAATTTGCTTCTTGAGAAGCTTCACAGCACTGTAAGTATAAATGCAGATGCAGGTTCATTATTTTCTCTTCCCAGTCCTTCTCACATAAAATGTAATCAGTCATCTCAACAATGTGGCTTCAACTAGGTGTCTAGTAATAAAAATAACTTCGGAGTTCGCACATATGTGGTACTTCTGAATGTCTTGCTGTGCAGCTAACAGGTATCAATCAATGTCTATAACAAGAAAAATAACATCAATTTTTCTCTTTTTAGAAATACGCTATTTTACTTTTTTTCTTCACTATTTCTTAAGTAACTGTTACACGTTTTAAAACCTCTGAAATAGATTCTGCTAACCTGCTCTTTTAACAATAGGGGTCAAGCTTTATTCGCTGCATCAAACCCAATTTAAAGATGACAAGTCACCACTTTGAAGGAGGACAGATCCTTTCTCAGCTTCAGTGTTCAGGTAATGTATTCATCTGATATTCCTCCCCTTCCTCCCACCCCCATTATTATTTTGGATGTTGTAGTTTGACCTAAATTTGAAATAAGTGAAATGAAAATAGTATGTTTACTTACTTGAACTGTTGCTGTCTAGAAGGTAAGTTATTTAGGTCTTTGAAACACTAATTTTGATTTTCAGCAGCTGAGGGTCCCATTTTAGTCGAAACAGATGTAGTTAATGCAGCCTAAGAAGTGATTCCTATGAGCAGCCATAAGACTTCTCATTTGCCAGCAGAGTTGCCTTAATCTCTATCAACTGTTTCCTTATTGATTTTTGAGAGTGTAGATACTTGGTACACAATATTGGGCCATATATTGGTATTTAAATTTAGATCTACTGATCTGGAGCTGAATCCCACGTCTCAGTGCTTGGACCACAACGTTACTAGGTCAGCAACTCAGTTCAGAACCACAGAACTCCTTTGAGTTCCTCTGGCAACTGAAGTGTTAGAAATTCACATGTGCACTTAGAGACAGTCACTATTAGCTCAGGTATGTAAAATATTGAAGCAGATCATTTTTCTTCCATTTGCTTCAAAAACAGAAGTCAAGTAAGTTTTACTTTTTCAAAGTTACTTTATACCATTATTAAATGGATTTGGAACTAAACTTCCAACAGTGCTACTTCAGCGTAGCCTTTTTTGTTATTTTATGTACTACAGATTTCTGTGATGCTGCATTTTCCTTATACTTGAAGTGCTAGGTACTTTCAAATTTTATAGCTTTATTTTTCTCACTTCCTATATTTTTGTCTCTTAGTATTTTTGTCCTTTTGATCATTTTTGTTTATTTTTTTCACTTTTAAAAGTCAAGAGACATTTCCAGGTTGTGCAGCTGGTGCTTTGGCAAGCCACCATGTATTTATCATGTTACGTTGCAGTCACAAATGCTTAACAACTTTTCAGCAATTAAGATTCCATTAGCATTATTATCAGTAGGTTTCTTAGGTTAATTACATTTGACATGTCAAAGACAGAAAAGTAAGAAATTAACTTTTTTCTTTTCTACTATAACAATTGTAATACTTTATAGTAATCTTAAAAGTTTAGTTTTCTTGGTCTCCTACTTCAGCTCCTGTTTAAACGAAGTTCAACGTAGTAAAGAAAAAAAACGCAGGGTTTTAAAAACAGAGTAACAAACAACATAAAAAATGTAACAAATGTAAAAAATAAAAAATAAAAAAAAGGCAATAACAACAACAAAAAAGCCCTCTGCAAGCGGTAAGATGTAGAAATAGTATTTGGGGAATTAAAATTACATCTTGCCAACTGATAGCTAATACAGCCAAGTACACATGCTGAAAGTGGAGTTGTATTGGGCACTTTTTGATAGAGGTGACAGCATGAAGAAATGCTAGAGGCTTGGTCAACTCTTTGATGAATTGGGTTTTGAACAGTATTTGTGAGGCTTTGTCATGAAGTACTGGTTATCATAAAAATCATTGCTTTATTTACATTGTTTTATTTGCACTTTACAAGGACCAACTTCTGTGTGTATGTTCTTATGAATGCAGGAATGGTATCTGTTTTGGACTTAATGCAAGGTGGTTTCCCTTCACGAGCTTCATTTCATGAACTATATAATATGTACAAAAAATACTTGCCTGAAAAATTAGCTCGATTGGATCCTAGACTGTTCTGCAAGGTAAGTTAGAAATTAATTCTTCTGCCATACCATCAAGGGCAGAAAAGGTATTTGTGCATATTTTGGGGGAAGAGATTTTTGGAGGAGAAAGATAACAAATCCTGTTGTTTTTTTTTTTTTCCCCTCCTTCTCCCTTTGTTTCAGGCACTATTTAAAGCCTTAGGATTGAATGAAAATGATTACAAATTTGGGTTAACCAAGGTGTTTTTTAGACCTGGCAAGGTAATGTGTCTTTTTCTTCTTTTATTTAGAGCTTATGAATGTGAATCAAAGAAGGGACCTCTGAAGATTACTTGGTCAACACTTTTCGTAAAGCAGGACCAACTTAAATAATGTTGTTCAGAGCCTTTTGTAAATACTGATAAATTCCTATTTGGGTTTGTACATGAAGATTTAAAAAATTAAGCAAATTAAGTTTTAAGGCTTTTTTTTTTCATTAAATGCAGAATTTGAGTTATCTTAAAATTATGGAACTCCAGAGTGATTATGTAGAAAGTAGAAAACCAAATCATTCCTTAAAATACTGTCGATAAATTTTTATTTTTAATGATTAGGAAGTGTTTGGATTATTCAAAATCCTAAGCATTTCACATCAATTAAAAAAATAAAACAGCCGTTATCATTAGAGTTATAACTGAAGATATTCCAGACACATAGCTTCTTGTCCGAATTAATTTAATGGATGGAATGGTAATGTACAGTTCATTGTTTTATTTGCATTAAAAATACCTTATTCCACTTGCTCTTAAATAATGTCTAGCACTTTCTGTTCTCATTTTTAAAACTGATCTTGTATTTAGTTTGCAGAGTTTGATCAAATAATGAAGTCAGATCCGGATCATTTAGCAGAGCTAGTTAAACGAGTCAATCACTGGCTTATCTGCAGTCGCTGGAAAAAAGTTCAGTGGTGTTCTCTCTCAGTGATAAAATGTATGTATTTTATATTTTAATAGTTGCTAGCAATATAGCAAAGCAGTTAGCAACATAGGAGTTAGCAGTTATTGTGTTAGGTAAATATAGGAGGGCTTAAAGCAGAGGTTTGTAAAAGGGGTGATGGTTCAGCTGTATCTTCCAACCTCACATGTCCAGGCTGCTTAAATGATTTGTGAAGCCTGGCAAACACTTGCATGGAAATAGCAATTAAAATTCTTGGGGAGGCACCTTGACATTGGCAGGAAGGAGCAGCAGTTTCAACTTCAAGCTGACAGTATAGAGTGATTTAGTTGAGCTTTGGGGTACTGGCTGCATAGAAATTGTTAACTTCCAGGCAGTAGCAGCACATTCAGAAGCCCTGACATGACTCATGGGGCAAATGTCTCTGTTCCAGGAGTTACTGTGGATTAACAAGTAAGTGCAAGTCACTGTCGATGTGCTCTTTCTAAGTGCTCAGCCTGCTCTGCTCACTGTGCAGTGGCAGCAAGGCAGTGTGGAATAGCTTGATACTGCTGATGTGGGTCCTTAGAGATACCTGTTTGCCCGACTCAGGCTTGTGAATTCTGTTGTCTACTGCAGCTTAACAGACCTAGCTCTCGAGTACAGATTGTCTACATACAGGGTAGAGCTGTTGAGTGTGTGAGTAATACAGAAAATATAGGAGTTCTGTTGAATTATTTAAGCCATTGAGACTCAGTCAATCTTTTTGTGTTACAGTGAAAAACAAGATAAAATATCGAGCTGGTGCCTGCATTAAAATACAAAAGACTATTCGAATGTGGCTTTGCAAGAGAAAGCACAAGCCACGGTAAGAGATTATTCACTTGGTTGATTCTCTTGCTGTAGAAAATTTCTATTTTAAAACAGATTCTTCTGAATGTAATAGGTTTACTATGCTTAACCAAACGTATCCAAAGCCATAGAATGATATAGGGGCCAGAGGGGCTTTGCAAGGTGCTGACTTCTACTTGTGTTGCACAAGGACAAATCAACTGAATCTGACCCTTTCATAAGAGGTATTCAGCTTGTTCATAGACCCCTGCAGTGATAACCAAGTAGTGATAATAACAGAGTTAAATCTTTCCTTAGGTAATTCAGGACTTTCTGTCCTTTAGTCATTCTCGCTTTCATCTGCAGGCCTCCTTTTTTCCGCTTCTGAGCAGTAATTGTGTGTTCTCTCTTGCTTTTCCTCTTGAAGTTAAGTAATTGTTAGCGTTAACGTTATTGCATGGAATACTCATGGAATAAACTTCAGCTATTAAGCACTCCTATCATTATTCTTTAATAAAGACCCAGCACTCTTATCTGTTCTTCATTCCTGGGGTTCTTATAAAATGTTTTCTTTTATATCCTTTGATAGTTATGTTGCATTTTGCACCTCGTTGCTTCTGTTCATTTCCCTAAATGCTTATGCTCTTCTTCTATGCTCATCCTCAGTGATTTAATTCAGTTTCTACTTGTTGTTTTTCCTGAATATCTGTTCAGTGACTTTTCTTCCTCGAGTTCCTCTGTAGATTTATAACTTGACCTTCAATATTATTTCTTAAAGATGCTGCCTTCCTGGACTCTCTCTCTTTTCCCAGGCTTTTTTTTTTTTTTTTTTCCCTTTGGCGTTTAAGGACCCACTGTAAAATTAGAATTATACATCTATAAAATAATCTGAAGATACATTAAACTGTCTTTCATTAACAGCATTGATGGTTTGGTAAAGGTGCGTACACTGAAAAAGAGACTTGATAAGTTTAATGAAGTAGTAAATGCTCTGAAGGAGGGGAAGGCAGAGACAAGCAAGCAGGTCAAGGAGCTGGAATATTCCATTGATGCTTCAATGACCAAAATTAAGGTATGCTATTAACCAGAGAAATGGCTTCTTATTACTGAAATCTTTTAAAGCTTAATTTTGTTTTTTTTTTCCCCTTTTTTTAAAAGGAAGCACTTTGGACAAAGATTTTATATTGAAATGTCTTTCTATAGACATCTGTGTCATAGGTCTCATTTTTCACTGGACACGTCTAAATCCTATTTGGAATTATTTGTGAATGTAGCTGAAATGAATCCTGAAATTGGTTGCATACATTTCAATCTGTGTTTCAGTGTGTGGCGACACTATGAAACTGGTGGTGTTAATAATCCACTTGTTGCATTTATTCTCAGTGATGTGGGGCTGAAACTTAAACAATTTATTACTAATAGTAAAACAGCATGCTGGATTTTAAATCAGTTGAAATTTATAGTTCCCTTCTCTAATGAAATAAGGCAAAAAAAATTGGTTCCTTTCTCTAATAGAAATAAGACAAAAAAATATAGTTACCTTCTCTAATGGAAATAAGGCAAAGTGACTATTAGCCTCACCAAACATCCCATGTCACACTTGCTTATCGCCTTTTTGTTTTTTTCTTCTGTGTCTCTCAACGCAAAGACTAAAGGAAAATAGAGAAAGTGAAATTAAGCTTTAGCTGCCAGTTAGATTTGGAAATATATGTAACAAGGATTATTGCTTTATTAAGTATTTTCATCACGTTATTTGCTACTGACCTCATTTAAAAGTATGCTCTCTTATTATGGTAGTACCTATGGTAGAAATAATGGAGTAATATGGAAAATTTTTAAAAATAAGAGTGCTTGCGTAAATAACATGGAATTATTAACAGTGAAACTAAACTAGAATGCATATAGAAGCTCCTAGTTCTCAAGATGGTAAATTTTAATTTCTGTTGCCTAAAAATGGCTGGTTTCAGAACTGAGGGCAACCTTTAAAGGTAAGTCCTGTTCAGAGTCAGTGATAAAAATAGAAACTGCTTAATATGTTTTTAAATGAAAGAAGAAAGTTATGTACCTGCAGGATTTAAGAAAGGAAGTGAATCACAGAATCACGGAATGGTTGAGAAGGGACCTCTAGAGATCATCTAGTCCAACCCCCCTGCACAAGCAGAGACACCTGCTTGTGCATGTGGCACAGGCTGGCATCCAGGTGGGTTTGGAAGATCTGCAGGGGAGGAGAACTCCACAACCTCTGTGGGCAGCCTGTTCCATCCTCACAGCCAAGAAGTTCTTTCTCAAATTCTGGCAGAACTTCCTGTGCTTCAGTGACCATTGGCTCTTGTCTTATTGCTGGCTACCACTGAAAAGAGTCTGGCCCCATCTCCTTAAGTGAAGGACTTGCTTAAGGTGTTTTTCCTCCACTGCTCTCTCCTCTATGTAATTTTTTTGCAGTGCTCAGTGTTTTCATAGCCATTCATATAATTTTAAAAGATGAAGTACAAACTCAGAGGAATATCATCCCTTCTTATATTTTCATTCTGCAGACCACTATAATGACAAGAGAACAGATACAGAAAGAATATGATGCTCTAGTTAGAAGCTCTGAGCAGCTTCTGAGTGCACTGCAGAAAAAGAAACAGCAAGAGGAAGAAGCAGAGAGACTGCGACGCATTCAGGAGGAAATGGAAAAAGAAAGGAGGAGGCGTGAAGAGGAGGAGCAACGCCGAAGAAAGGAAGAGGAGGAAAGGCGTTTGTGAGTGTTGGATGAGTTGCTGCTTTTGAAATGAGAAGGAAATCAGAAAGGCATTTTAATCAACTTGTGTTTAATATTGTTGCACTTAGAGAGTGACCCCTTGGTGTAAAGAGAGTACTCTCGGTGTGAAGAAAGAAAAACAAACCCCAAAAAACCACCACCAACAAAACTTTTCTCCCTAAAGATTTACATTCTAAGTATGATCAGGAGGAGTAGGGGAGAGATAATATGAAGCAACTGGGAATACAGTCAGAATTGGAAAGTTTCTTGGCTTTATATATATTGTCTTTTCATCAGAACGGTACTGACTTCTAGATTACTGTTTAATTTTATGGAAGATGCTTTCACATTTCTTTTTTCACTTGCATCATAATAAGATAATTGTCAAAAGGTTTTTTCTTTTTATTCATCTCCCTTTCCCCTCTTCCTTTTGTAACAGGAAATCTGAGATTGAAGCAAAGAGAAAACAGGAAGAAGAAGAGAGGAAAAAGAGGGAAGAGGAAGAAAAACGTATGCAGGTAATGTTTATTTGTGTTTTCCAAAAAAATCTTTTCCACAACTTAACATTCTCCACCTGAAACTATTGTGTCTAATAGCATAATTTTATAAATGGGTCTCAAATTTATACAACAGTGTTATATTTGGCAGTGTTCAATTTAATTCAGCTGTCTAGAAATATACCTACATAATGCTTGTTTATTTTTAACTACAAATATCGTAAGTCTTTTCACTAATGCCTGTTTTGCAGCAATGCTCATTCTTACAGGTAAATTCTTGGCAACTACTGTAAACAAACAAAAACTATTCAGTTATAGATTTAATTTTTCAAGTGCTGAATCTCATAAGCTTATTGAAGTGTCAAGTTTTACTGTACTAATCTAATAATTAGAAATAGTCCATCTGTAATAAGTATTTTTCAGTATGCTACATTCCCATGTTACTTTATTGCTGTATTTTGGTTGTGTACCGAAGCTAGAATGTTCCAGATGCAATGTTATTTAATCGTACTTAAGCAATAGATTAATGTTCAGTAAGGTACTGTTCAGATCACATATACAGAAGTGTAAGCTGAATTCAGGCTAAAAACTGGATTAGGTACCAGTTTAAGAGTAAACAGTTTGGGGATGTTGGTAATAATGAGAGGATGTAGGACTGCCTTTAGTAACCTGTTACATGCTGCTGTGTAAAATCCATGCAGTTCAACCGTGCTCCGTTTGCCTTCATTCCCGGCACTTGCTCCCCGTACGTTCTCACTCTGAGGCACATTAGGATTCTCATCCCCTTGGTCTCTTCCTTATTTTGGAGGTTCCCTGTTTGACCTCGACAGAGAGGAAAAGCTTTTCTTCAGGGACAATTGTAACAACTGACAGGGCAGAAGTTTTGAAAACTTGGTCCACCAGTCCATATGCATGTTTTAAGGCTAGCCTTTATTTTTTTAAAAATATTTTTAGATCTTTATATTTTCTTTATATTTTATATTTTTATATTTTCTTTGTATTTTTATTTATATTTCTTTGTTTCTGCCATGTGTGTATTTGCAATTCAGGATGTAATTACACTTAGAAACACTGCATTCTGCTTTTAAAGCAGATAGGTAATTCTGGGGGGCATTTCTTTCTTATACATACAATTCATTACTCATTATCTCTCCATTTGGTGGTTGATGCTGTTAGCTAATCTAGGAATCACAGAGAGATTCTCTGATCTGATGTTACCTGCAAATTCACCATGACCAGCAGGGACTGGCTTTTGTTTCTTGAGTTTTGGGCCAGGGGAAAATATCACCAAGGAAGGCGTTGCTAAAAGTCAATGTGTTTGGAACTGGAAGTTTTCTATTAAATGCGCAGATTTTATTTATTGTGTGTACAAGACCTTTGTTAAATAATGACAGTAAGACAGGGTTATGGTGTTGCTCTGCAGAGGCAGCATATCTGGATTGTTTCCTCACTGCAGGAAGCTAGAATTTTGCCATTTCCTTAAATCTGGGGATAGATCATGTCTACAGCTACAGACCTGTATACAAAATAATGTTTACTACTAAGTCTTATAAATACCAAATGCCAAATCCAGAATACAAAAGAAATTCTGTTAGTGCTATTGAGGACTAACCATACAACTCATCTGAGTTTTATGAATTCTAAAAATTTCTCAAATCTAATTTTCCTAATTAGTAAAGTAGTTGAGGAAAAGCTTGATGTGTTTTATATAGGAGTGATTGACATTTTAATTGGAATAAGTAATGCAAATGATGAGCTCTAATGATGTGATAATCTGTATGAGAAGCAAGATGCAATCTGTAGCTCTTGTATTTTTCTTGAATCAATTTAGAAACTGCTCATGTTCCTTTTTTTTCTTTTTTAATTCTATAAATTTTTCATGCAGGCTATAAATGTATTTTTTACGCATCTTCCTAACCTCTTGCTTAAGTAACATTTTGCTTTTGCTTGGATAAGATTAGAGTTTTGATTTTATAAAACAGGCTGAAATTGAGGCTCAGCTTGCCAAAGAACGTGAAGAGGAAACGCAGCACCAGGCGGTTCTCGAACAGGAGCGTCGGGATCGTGAACTTGCGATGCGAATTGCCCAGAGTGAGGCGGAACTCATAAGTGATGAGGCACAGCTTGATTTAGGATTGCGCAGGTATGGAGCTTAATGCTTAAATTTCTGCTTTTTCTTTTCCATAGCTGTTTTCTCTGAGAATGCTATAGTTTGTTTTATGTGGTTATGTATTAACTGAAGAGCCCTTTCGAGTCAACAGATTCCATTTTTTTTCAAATTAACTTGTCAAATTCATTTAAAACTGCTCATTTTTACTGAGAAATGGTTTCTCCATTATGCTAATTGCTACCTCTGTAATTTAGATATATGCGAATATGACTCCAGTTTTGTGGGAAAGCATTATGTTGAATAAAACAAAACCTCATCCCATTTCTCTTTCTCTTCTTGAATCTGGGTGAGGATGGCAACTGATTTATGATTTTTATGACTTATTTAAAGGAGGGACTGGAATGTCTTTAATGGCTAGCAGGAATAAAATGTAGGATTTCTAGTACTTGGTGCTTCCAATTGTTTATTACCTATTTATTTTGTCTAATTTTTAATTAATTTTAAGATGCCTTCTTAAGACAGAAATACTTATTTCTGTATCCTTACTGGTAAGTTTCTATAGCACAGAAAGGATGTTTCACATGTTGGATTTGAAAATTAAGCCTTGTCTTAAATATTTCGTTGTCGTTTTGTTTGAACTTCCTGATGAGTGAGTGCTTGACTTCTTGTGCAGATTCATATTGCCTTCAAAGCAAGACCTCCTTATGTGTAAAGGGTGAATCCACAGAAGCTCTATGGCCAGCAGATATAAATATATGTATATATATGCATGTGTGTGTGTAATATATCTATATATATATATGTATGTGTGTATGTAAAATTGATGCATGTTTTAACTTGTGTGATTGTGTGCCTTTGTTTCTTCCCAGAGAGTATTTTTAGGATGTGTTCCTTATACAGTTCTCCTTAGGTGCTAACATAGAAAGATACTTATGTTTCTTGGCAGTTATAAGCTCACAAAAGGAACTTTCTTTTGTTTATATATGAGTGGTTCTGATTTCAGATTACTTATTTCAAGTATGATCAAGATTTATATCATGCTTATATATTTATATACTTATGTATTAAGCACGTGTGCATACAGGCACGTACACATGCTTGTAAATATCCATGCGATTTAGTGAAATTTTACTGTTCTGCCTTAACAGTTTCTAAAGGCTCTGTACATTATTTTGGATTCAATGGAAAGTGAATCTGGGATTTTGCCTTTCTTCATTATGGATCAGATTGTATTTAGAGGCTTACCAGCATAATTATGCCATTGGCTTGTTAGATGATGCAAAAAAACCTTAATGAATGAATATTTTCAGAGAACTCAACCTCCTAGATATTGTTTGCTGTTCAGAGTTTTATTTAGATGCATACTTTTTTCATAACTGAATCTGTGTGTGACATACCTAGGTAATTTTTCATCATGTACCATATTAATTTGTAAAAGCTGCTGCTAAACTTACCAGTGTTTTTGCTCTTAATTGTGACACAATAGATAGGTTATCTCTGATGTGACTCTTAAGATGTTCGTTTGTCCACGTTGATCACTTTATAGGCCATGTTCTTGAAGATTTTTCCTTATTTTCCTATTTGGATTGTGGTGCAATGCAGAATTTGAAAAATGAATTGAAATTAAGTGTAGTGTTGCAACCTGGCAAATCTCTCAAATACGAATGGAGAGTTTAAAGGAGAACTCAGATGATTCAATAACTTTCCTTGGTCAATAAAGCTCTAATCTCTGCAGGGCTTCCTACTCCTTAAGGACAACCCTGGTATTTGTCTTCCTCAGGAAGTCTAGGCATGGATGCCCATGCTGACCAGTCTGATGGATGTGACTGCCAGTCTCCTTCTGCTGTGCAGTGGTAGGGCACAGAAGGCTCGGTGTGATTAGAAAGGGCAGAGTGATCTAAACAAGTAAATACAGCAGAGTAAATTCTTTCTTGAGCAACTTGAGATATAAGCCTCAGAAAAATAGTAGAGAAATCTTTCTACTTAAATGAGAGTTCTTTTTAGATCGGTAACAAAAAAAATATATATACTTCAGTTAGAAAATTATTTCAGAAGAAAGACAGTCCCAAGTTTTCAGAGTTTTAAACATACCAGAAAAATAAAATCTGTTAATTCCAATTCGTTCTGATATATTTAAACCAAACTAAGACCTTCTTCAAACTCAGTATCTTCTATTGAAATTCAAGGGCAGAATTTCCACATAACTTCAGGAATGGGTTTGAAGTCGTGTGCTGAAATTCTTATCTGTAGTTAGGTATCTTAACTGGCTTCAACAAAACGTGCAAGTTAATCAAAACAATCCCTGGGACTTTTAACTATTATCAATCACCATTTTGCTGGAGTCTAATGAAGTTGTATTCTACCATCTTCTGAATTTGAGACCTCGATAGCATACCTTAAAATCCCTGAGACCTTAACGTTTGTTTTGCTCTTTGCATTAGCTCTGGTTAAGACACAGTGTGTATGGCTGCATGCGGGATTGTGCCACCAGTGCCACTGGTTCTGCAGGGCCCTCACGTTTGCAAATTAGTGTTTGCAAACACTTTGGCTTTGCTTAGGCTTTGGCAGCAACCAAGGGGTATTTTACTCTGTGCTGCACTGTCTACAGAGTGAAAAAGCAAGCGCTGCGATTTCTTAGCTAGTTAGACAGGTGCGACTGCGAATGAACTGCTGTGTTGTGTTCCCTTTTATAGAATCTATGGTGTTATGCAGTGGCGTATTTGAAGATAGGTAGCCTCTCTGTTATTTCTTTTTTTCCTCAATACTTTGCTTCATTTGAAATCAATACGTTGAATTCTGATGCCTTGCTTCGAAGTCTCGAAGGGAAGGGCTCTGGAAAGGACGCTCGCACCGCAGCACCTTGTCTAGAGGAGCACAACGTCGGCAAAAGCCGCTGAGCAGGAAAGCGCAGGCAGCGAGAGGCAGCCCCAGCGCCGAGCGCGCACGGGCAGCACCGAGCCCCGGCCCGGAGGTGGCTCTGACTCCGCCGGGGCAGCACCAGCAGAGCCCCTGGGGAGCGCAGCGACCAGAGCAGGAAAACGGAGCATAGCGTGACAGTTACCTTGTGCAGCAGTTTACAGGGAGTCTGCCCCCGGCTCAGGAAAAGAGTTCTCTCCACGGTCTCTTCCGTCAGTGGGAAATCAGGCAAAGCCATGGTCTCTACTCGGCAGAGAGCTGCAGCAGGAAGACTGTGGCAACACAGACTGAAACACCACAGAAACATGTGGCAGTCCAGGTCTCTGGCTGTGGGAAGTGTCTGAGCCTCTCCGTGTTACCAGGGAGTAGCAAAAACAACACCTGCCTTAGGTGTGAACAGGTGGATGACCTACTTAACCTGATGGTGGAGGTGAAGGAGAAGGCAAGAAAGGCTGAGGAGCATCAGGGAATGTGAGAAAGAAATAGACTTCTGGAGTCGGCCCAGGAAGTGCACCCACAGAACCCCCCAAAATCCATCTGAGGTTCCCCTACCCTCTTGCCATAGGGTGGAGGGGGCAGAATTAACAGTATTAAGAGATGAACAAGAATGGAAGCGGGTCCCTGTTCGAGGTGGCAGGAGAACCCTTTCCAGGCCCACCTCCCCTCCCCAGGTGAGAATGTTCAACAGGTATGAGGAACTTGAGGGCCAGAAAAATGAGGTCAAGGACCAGGGTCCATGTAGGGGCAAGGGACTTGCCCATGTCTAGGGCAAGTCAGGCAAGTCTGCACCTTAAGGCTGCCCCCACTAAGGAGAAAAAGAGCACCCAGAAGCAGCAGCAGCTTGTGATTGTTGTGGGAGACTCCCTGCTGCAGGGCACAGAGGCACTAATCTACAGACTCAACCCCTTGTCTGGAGAGCTCTGTTGCCTGCCAGGGACTTAAATAAGGGATGTTGCAGAGAGACTGCCAAGGCTTGTCCAGGCATCTGACTATTATTCCTTGTTACTGTTTTATGTGGGCCCTAATGACGCCATGGGGAGGCTGAGCAATGTCAAATGAGATTTCAGAGCCCTGGGAATGGCAGTCAAAGGTCTAGGAGCCCAGGTTGTGTTCTCCTCTATCCTGCCAATGAGGGCAATGGGTGTGAGGAGGAAAAGGCAGCTATCAAAGGTTAACAACTGGCTGCGTTGCTGGTCTTGGCAACAGGGTTTTGGTTTCTTTGACCATGGGACACTGTTTGAAGACCACCAGCTAGTGGGGAAAGATGAGAGCCACCTCAGCAAGAGGGACATGTGTGTCTTGGCCAACAGGTTGGCCAGCCTGATTAGGAAGGCTTTAAACTAAGCGAGAAGGAGGGAGTGTTACATGGACAGGGCAATCAGCGTGATGCAGCCAAAGTCAGAATGCGTCCAGCAGGAGCATGGAAGTGCTCATAACATAAGATATGATTATAGAAGGTCCTCCTTCACCCGTCCCAGGAAACCTGCAGGCTCGATTACTTCCCTGAAATGCCTGTACAGCAATGCGCACAGCGTGGGGAATAAACAGGAGGAACTGGAGATCTGTGTGCAGTCCCAGCATCATGATCTCATTGGAACTACAGAGACATGCTGGGGTAGCTCACACGACTGAAGTGCTGTCGGGGAATGCTATGTGTCCTTTAGGAAGGACAGGCTGGGAAGGCGAGGTGGTGGAGTTGCTCTTTATGTGAGAGAGCAACTGGAATGCATGGAGGTCAACCTGGGGGTGCGTGATGAGCTGGTCGTGAGCTTGTGGGTAAGGATTAGAGAGCAGGCTAATAGACACGGTGATAGGTGTTTGCTACAGGCTACCTGATCAAAGTGAGGAAGTTGATGAAGCCTTCTACAGAGACGCTGTGATAGCTGTTTGCTACAGGCTACCTGATCAAATGAGGAAGTTGATGAAGCCTTCTGCAGACAGCTAGAAGTAGCCTCATGGTCACAGGCCCTGGTTCTCCTGGGGGTCTTCAACCAGCCTGATATCAGTTGGAAAGACAACGCAGCCAGGCACAAGCAGTCCTGCAAGTTCCTGCAGAGCACTGATGGTAACTTTTTGACACAGGTTGTAGAGGAGCCAGTGAGGAGAGGTGGGCTGCTGGACATAGTATTAACAGACAGAGAGGGACTTGTTGGGGGATTTGAAGGTGGGGGGTAGCCTTGGCTGCTTTGATCATGGGTTGGTGGTGTTCAGGATCCAGCAAGGAGGAGGCAGGGCTGTAAGGAGCCTTGCGACCATGGACTTCAGGAGGGCCAACTTTGTCCTCTTCAGAGAGCTCCTTGGAGGGATCCCATGGGCTAGGGCTCTAAAAGGAAGGGAAGCCATTGTCTCTAAGCATGTAGAGGACAAGAAGGGGAGCCATTGTCTCTAAGCATGTGGGGGACAAGAAGATGCTCAGGAGTAGTCAGCATGGATTCACCAGGGGGAAGTCATGCTTGACTAACCTGATAGCCTTCTGTGATGGAATGACCGGCTGGATAGATGAGGGGAGAGCGGTGGATGTCGTCTATCTCGA
>NW_010580519.1:492508-519655 GCF_000705375.1 Tinamus guttatus
ATCCTGGGCTGCATTAAGAAGAGCATCTCTAGCAGGTCGAGGGAGGTGATCCTGCCCCTCTACTCAGCCCTGGTGAGGCCGCATGTGGAGAATTGAGTCCTGTTCTGGGCTCCACAGTACAAGAGGGATGTGGAGCTGCTGGAGAGAGTCCAGTGCAGGGCTACAAGGATGATCAGGGGCCTGGAACATCTGCCCTATGAGGAGAGGCTGAGGGAGCTGGGCGTGTTCAGCCTGGAGAAGAGAAGGCTGAGAGGGGACCTCATCAGTGTATACAAATACCTCAAGGGAGGCAGTGAGGAGGATGGTGCTGGCCTCTTTTCACTGGTGGCCACCAACAGAACTAGAGGTAATGGCCACAAACTGAAGCACCAGAAGTTCCACATGAACTTAAGGAAATCTTTTTTTAACAGTGAGGGTGACAGAGCACTGGAACAGGCTGCCCAGAGAGGTTGTGGAGTCTCCTTCTCTGGACATCCGCAAAACCTGCTTGGACGCAGTCCTGTGCCACGTGCTCTAGGTGACCCTGCGTGTGCAGGGGGGTTGGACTAGATGACCTCTGGAGGTCCCTTCCAGCCTTAACAATTCTATGATTCTATGATTTACCTTCTTAGAAATATTTACAGGAGCATAATCAGGTGTATTTTGTTTTAGAATTATACTCATTGATGTTTGTCAAAGAAAAAAAGTCTGGCACATTGTTCTGGCAGCGGTTTCAGCTCTTTTACTGATGTTCTGCCTTGGCTTACTATGCTAGGCTACTTGGGGTTTGTGGAATTTTATTATTTATCCAAGATTGAGAAGCACACGTAATAAGGGATTTACTGCACACAAGTGTATATTAACAGATGTGTTTAACAATTGAGTAGAAGTTACAGTTAAATAATAGTTGCCTGTTTTTATCTGTGCATTTTTTTTTGATAAATCACTGGCTGCGTGGTGGCAGGGGGGTGATAAAATGACCAACCTTTTCTTCTTGCAGATCATTAGAAGGCTAACTAGGAAGTAGCTAATTAGTTCTAACTAACTTAAATATCTTCTGTTTTCAGAGCCAATGGAACAAAGCCGCAAATGACTGCGTATGATATTTCATTTTTTCAACTCAAATATGCTAATAGAAAAGAATCTAACACAATTAATTCGAAGGAAATTGATACTGTCCTCTTATCACTAGTGCTTCTATAATAATCTTTATTAGACCGCACCTATACAACACAAGTAATTTGTAAAAATTTATACCTCCTGCTTTGCTTATATTTAATATACAAGTTAATAGTAAACTAATAAATCTAATAATGTTCATTTAAAGTTTGTTATAATTAGTGTAAATTTTTCACCAGCCATTTTTCCCTTCCTATATGATTTATTTCATAATAATAATTAATCAAAATTTATATATATATAAAAGTATGTGTGTGTATATATACATACATGGCAATGGTTATTACATAAAATTAGCATCTGTTTATTTTCTGTGCTTGGATTAGCTTCAGTTAGGTTGTCAAGAGACTACTACAGTCATAAAGGATGTTTTTATTTAATATATTGGATTTATGCTTACTTATCATTTTTTTATAGGGAACAAATGGCCACAGAAATGTCAGAAATATTGTCTAGGTAGGTGAAAAGACAACACCAAATGAATCAGTCACTTTACAAAAATAATTTGCCGATTAAATGGATTGAAATATAATTGAGTTAAAAATAACAGAATTAATTTTTAAATGATAAACTGATAAACATTTTTTCAAGATAAATTTCCTGAATCAAAATCTTTTTATGTTAAAAATCATTTTCCGATTTTTCAATAATTATGTTTTTTATTTTTTTTTACTTCATTATGTAAAGAAAGAACAAGAGGAACGTGGCAGGTGTCTTGTATTATTTTGATAGATAACGTTACTCAATCTTACTTCTGTCTTCACCCTTCTTATATGGATGATACAAAACCAGGCTCCACATCTTTTCAAGAATAACAAGAAATTTTATTTTTATTAAGTTATATATTTGATTTTTCCAAATTCAACACCGTATTAATAAAATTCTTTAATCCTAACATAATTGTTGAGATGCTGAATTCAGTTGTAATTCTATTCAAATAAAAAAGGTTTTGAAAGATACCTTTTATTCGTACAAAAAGCATTCCACAAAAAATTACTCATTAAACAAACACTCCAGGCTGGTTTTTTTTTTTAGATGATAATGGAGGACCTCATGCACAAAGCAAAAGTAAAAGAAGATGCAGGTTTAGATCTGAAGACATTTGTCCTGTCTCCTACTAGTTTGTACTAGAATGTTAATCCTTTGTTGAAAGGAATTGTTATAGTGTCCTACTTTAGGTGAGTACTTAGAAGATGCTTTCTGTAAGCAGAGGACAAAGGAAGCCTTTTGACATTTGTTGTCTGAAATTTACTTGGAAACTCAAATTGTTTTGAGTTTTTAAAACCAAATCCTCTTTTAAACAAGCCACTGTGCTGTGTGTATAGTCTCAAGATCATCCATCTCTCGTGGCTGATGTGTTTTCTAGTTCTAATACTGCTAATCGTGAACACAGCTGTTAACTAAATTTGTTCATTGTAGCAGTATTTTAGAAATGGGTATGAAGAATGTTGTATGCAGTTAATTTGGAACCATTTAGATGTCCAGATCACATATATTGACATATTTCCAGTGGCACTGGTCAAGTCTTAATATGCAAACAAACAAACAAACAAACAAAAAAACAAAAAAGAAAACCCACAAAACAAACAAGCAAAACCTGTTTTCCAGGCTCTGTGTTTCAGTAGAAAATACAGTGCGTGTTTATTTCACTAAGAATTGTTACTGTCCATAGACTGCAAATTTTTGACTGGAGATTGATTTTTTTACATTTGAACTTGCCCTCTTTTCGATGCATGGCTGCTACTGTCACACTGAGCAGTGAAGACTGGCTGAGAGGCTCCTATGCTTAAAGTCATGAGTCGTACTGTAATGGAAAGGCTAAGCCAGTCAATTGGATTAACATTCTTAAAGATTACTAGTTTAACCGGAGATCATATGGCCTCGTTCAGCTCCTCCAAATTCTATAGACAACTCTTAGAACAGTGGGAGTGTTGCTAAATAAGGAAAATCCTCAGGATTTGTCAAATTAAGATTCAAGAAGGTTAGACACCAGGTAGCGGAAATTACATTTAGCAGGAATCCTTTAATGTCCTACAGGCATGTTCTTTGTAACAAAATATTGAAATATGTATATGTTGTGAAGATATTCTCTCTCAAATGTTTTTGTTGTGTGTAGTGCCCTGAGTAGGGAGAATTTACTGTCACTGAGCTATGTATTGATTAAAAGGCAAATAAATTATTTTTGGTAGCCTTCTTGTGTATAGTACATAACTGGAAGCTGCACGTTAATTCAGATTAGTAGTATGAGTAGACATAGTTAAACTGATGTTGCAATAAACAGTGAGATTCTGTGCTGTTAATTACGTTGGAGGAGAGGGTTCAGTTGCTGTTAAGAAGTGCATTTTGTTAAACAGATGGTTAAACAGATTTATTCCGTGCAACTTGGATATGGTGTGCATTTGCTGTATTATCTCTGCTTTCAGCACTGTTGTATCTACCTAGAGACATTCTGCAATAGAAAGCGTGTTTTCTATTACATCCTGTCCATATAGTCTCTTTTGAGAGACCTTTAGAGTTTATAAACTTTATAATCCATTGAATATCATTTTGAACACTGTAAAAATGTTATAGTCCCACAAAGATATTACTATAAAAACATCATTTAACTGAAAAGAGCTGTTTTCTTCTGTCTCACATTGTCCTGAGTTGTTAATGTGGCCCATCGTAGCAACTATTATACTCCCTTGTTAAGGATCTTGTCTGTCCTGTGGAACAAATCCTCTCAGAGACTGAAAGATAGTCTGCCTCCTATCTCAGTCCTTTAACTCTTATCCAGTAACAAATGAAAGTATTTTTGTCAGGATCATCTTTATACGTGTACATGTAATGTATATTTCTTAATTGGACTTTTAAAGAAAATAGATAGTTATAGTTTGTATTTGCAGTTAACAATCTTGCACGTTTTTATGTAATTAATAGCTTTTGCCTTTGAGAAATGCGCTTCCTGGGTGGGTCACTTTTATATTAGTCTGCTTTCTTCAGAGAATGGTCTCTCTTTTTCCTCAACAGAGGAGCTGCTGCTCTTCTCAGGCAGATGCTGTGACATTGATTAGAATCAATTCATTTTCTTTTCCCAAATGAGAATTAAGAGGCACAGAATATTTTCTCTAGTGTTGGAACAAAGATTTGTTCTAATCCAGTTGTTAAACAACAGAGGAAACACCTTTTCCTCCCTCCTCATCTACCTCAGAAACTCTTTTTCCCCACCTCTGTTTTTTAATGGAACTGAAGTCGTGAATGGCAGCTCTTCATTAGCACTATGCTGTTTCTGGACTCTTAGCAATAATAATGCGCATCACCGTGGGTTAGGGTAAAATGTAGAATATGAGTCCTCTTACATTAACTATTATGGACAATTCCTTCTAATTTATTGGCACCTGATCAAATTTTTCATAGAGAATATTTTTGGTCCTAAAAGATACTTCATTTTTTCCTTAATTTTTTGGAAGTATTAAAAATAATTTGGTACTTTGCCGTTGAATTCAGTCCTTCTGTTGCCGATTTTTGCAGTTGTAAGCATGGGGCTGTATCTGTCATGAAATCTGTTCCTCCTATTGTAAAGTTTCTTCTTCTGACCTTCAAAAAAAATTTTTTTTAAACAATTGTAGGGGTCCTTTAGTTCAAGCCACAAAAGCTGCTGCTGGTACTAAGAAGCATGATCTCAGTAAGTGGAAATATGCAGAGCTACGTGATACAATCAATACATCCTGTGGTAAGTTTTCTTCCTCTCTGGAGGAAAAGTATGTTGTAAAAAATGTAGGCTGTGTTTTCTTAACGATATTGGTTCAGTTTTAAGTGTGTAAGTCTGAAAATGCTTTATCTAAAGCTTGAAGGTTCTGACAAACTTCCTACTGTCATATCATGCTGCCATCAAATCATGGGAAAGAAAAAGTGTCAGCTAAAGCATATATAAAATATTTTATCTTGGATATTTAGCTTATTCTTTCAGTAATTTTCCAAATTTCTTAATTTGGGATGCTAACAGTTATTATGTTAATTACTTCCTCCCCCCCACCCATTTTATAAATGTAGAAACTAATATGAACCATTCCATTATTGTAAGGTAACTATTTTTTATCCTGATTCTAACTGCAAGCAGTTGATTAACTTCTTGGAAAGATAGCTCCAAATCCTCCCTGTTGTTCCTCGAAAGGGGAAAAAGGCATAGCACTCCAAGGGACTTTGAGCTATAAAATCCAGGCCCAGATACTGCAAAGAATCATATCTTTATGCTTAATATAATATTACTAGCTAGTGATAAAAATCTGTATTAGAAAGCATTTAAGAAACTACTCTTGGCTGTGGAAATAGACTGAGCTTTTAGCAACCTGTGTATAAAAGCTATATTTCGCAAAATTTTAATTTCCTTGTTTTACAGCTTGATGTAAAAGCATGTACCTATTAATGAAAAGCATTCAATAATTTTATTTTCTGATTTTTCTGACTCCTACCTTCCATCTCCTGTTGAGACAGACATTGAACTGTTGGCAGCTTGCAGAGAAGAGTTTCACAGGCGGTTGAAGGTATATCATGCTTGGAAATCCAAGAACAAGAAACGCAATGCGGAAACGGAACAGCGTGCCCCCAAATCAGTCACAGAATATGGTAAGGAGAGAGAATTTTATATTTATAACAACTTTGGGTAAAATATTCCAGATAAACATTTTTAGAATTAACATTGTTTTTCTTGTTATGTTAAAGAAATGTCTTGTTTGCTTAAAATATTTTTATGTTGAATTAAGGTAAATATTTTGAAAAGGTTAGAGCATGATTCATCCAGATACATTTGGGGTCCAGACAAACAAAGGCCTTAGTGAGGGTTTCTTTCTCATGCTTTATGCTTTTTTAAGATACAATGTTATTTTTCTAAGCAGCTAATCATACTCTTACTTAATTGCTCTAAGCATGTTATATTTCAGGTGACCTTCTCCTTTTTTAATTCTATAAACACTGATATTGCAACTTCTGATTATGGGCTTGCAAATTTTGTGTGGTCCTTGCTTTTATATTATTGTAATAATTGTGGAATTGTAAAAGCTTATTGTAAGCTTTCATTGTGAGCTTCAAAATAGTGCACTAATTAGAATAACTGATTGCCTTTCATATTCAACAAGAAGGTGCAGAAGTTACTACATTTACCACTGCTAGATCTGAAAATGAGGTGCCCTGTGTCTGAAGGAATACTTGCAGGATGGGTTGTTGCCTTTCTTCTTTTTCCTAGTCCAGTGATGATCTGCTATAAAAGGAATCTGAGAAATGAACAGAATAGCAGTGAACACGTGTAATCATACAGCTCAGTCTTCCCTGCTGTCTTCTGGACCACAACTCTTGTGATCCTGGCTGCAGAGAGGGAAGATACAGAGGAGGCAGCGGGGAGGATGCTGTGCCCATAGTCCTGTTACATTTGGCTTAGGCTGCTGTCTTGGGACAACCAGGGCTGCGGATCCCAGGTGTCCCACTTGCTCCCTCTCTCACTTATTCTACAGAAGTCTCTCCTTCCCCTTACTCAGTTGCCTGAGCATCACTTGAGAGCTGACCTTCTCAGGGCACTTTGGAGAAGGAACTTTCTTGCTCCTGTGTAGTGGGAAGGCTTAGACCCTTGTACAGCCTAAGTGTGGAAAAGATCTTAGCGAAAGACAGGGCCCTCATGGCCAGGCCAAGTAATGTGGCTTTAAGTGCTTAGAAAACTGAGGACTGAAACAGTGGGAAGAGGCTTTTCAAGTGCTTCTGCAAAGCTGTAAGTCCTTTTGAATTTGAGCTCCTACATTCCACCCAGAGCCACGTTAAAATATTCACAAACTATAAGGTACTTTATTGGTAATGGGAAAAATTTACATAATGTGCTTGGAATTGTACAAATAACAGTTGCAGTATCCATGCTTTCAACATACTTGATTCAAGGACAAATTTATAGCATTCTTTTCAGCATATTTTTTGTTGTATTTTTTAAACTTTGCTTGAAAGGAAAGCTAGAGCACTGCAGATGACAAGAAGAATATAATAACCTACTGATAGTGACTTTTACAGACTATCACTAATGTCAAAGAGAATTCTTTCTGTTGTGTGTAACTATGCTACATGAGTACTTTACTTCTGCTTATTATAATTATCCTAGAAAATAGTGGGGAAAAAAATCTGATTTCTTAGGTATACAAGATAGAATTCTTTTGCCCAGATACAGGCAAATATATGCTTCAAATAAGGTAGCTTCTTCTTTCTATCTTTTAACATTAATATCATATATTTTTACAACTGTCCATTGTTTAAAATCTATTTTTTTTTTCAATTTAAGAGCTAAGGACTGGCTTTGGCTTGTGGATCGTTATTAGATTGAGTAAATTTGATATGAATAAAGACCTAGAAGTTAGTCTTTCATTTATTAATAGAAATATAAGAATTTGATACTACTCTGTTAAGTAGCTAATAGATTGATTACAACAATCTGTGCTTGTTTTACAGGTCAGTTTTTTGTAACAGGCTTTGTGAATGATTGCATAGTAATTTTTAAAAGTAAATCCTGATGGTATTAGAAGCAGTTGGAAATCTACGAAAGATGAGAAAGGAGGCTTTTTATTCAAAAATAAATAATAATTAGCTCAACAGCTTAATTTCATTTTTAACTAGAATTTCAATTTGTGTGTGATCAGCATTGGTGAAAATAATTGAGATAATGAAAGTATAACTTTAAACAGGATCAGTGCTTTTATATTTTGTTCAACATGTGATATTTGTTTGCAGATTTTGCGCCATTTTTGAACAGCTCAAGTAAGTTGGGGAATGGCTTTTAAGCCATGGCTTTTTAAGCTAACTTTGAAGAATAGGAACTCTCAAAAGCTCTGTACTAACTTCATTTATCTAGTGTTTTGCTACACATGTACCTAGAAATAAATTGTTAAAATAGAATGCTATGTTACTATTTTAATTATATTCAACAGATGGTGATTATATGTTACTCTAGTGTATTTTCCTGTATTTTCAAGAGATCCTGTCCATCTGAGCAGTCATGGGACAGGAGAATGATATAACCTTCTAATACAGGTTGTTTGAAGGAAAAAGCACCCATCTCCCTCATGCCAATTAAATGCTCTTCTAATTCTAACTACACAAGCTTACTTGTTGTAGCAAAACTCTGGAATCAATATAACAGCTGTTTTCCTAGCACACAGACTAACGTTCAGCTGACGGTTTCTTTTCGAATAAAGAGATAGACTTCCTTAGCACTGAGAAGTAGCGGCTCCGTTGGCTGCTTAGTGCTCCCAGCTTCTAGATTTCCTCTCGAGTGTATTTGTGCGCAGGAGTAGAAATAAGTCTTGGCAATTGCCAGTGCAGTGCAAAAAGGTTTTGTTAGTATTAAAGCACTGCTGTGCTGTGATAGATGTTCAATTTGCAGAAATAAA
Organism: Tinamus guttatus; assembly: GCF_000705375.1. The sequence continues at coordinate 501,064 of NW_010580519.1, forward strand.
ATTAATTTCTGCAATTATAGATTATGTCTCCATAAAATACATTTTCATATAAAACATACTTTCTCAGAGCTGCTGAATAAAAGTAGTATCTGATACAAAAATCTGTTTCATTTTCATCCTTGTATTTACATGGACATGAAAAAATAGTTTGAGGGTATAATATGTATTTTTAAGATGCTACTTTTCAGCTTTAGAAATCTACTTTTTCATGAGTGTGAGTAAAAGCAATTTCAAGGGACACTTCTAGTGTATTAGTCTTGTTCATGAATGTAAAAACACATTATTAAAAGTGATTGTCATTTTTCATTTCATTGATTTTAACTCCAAAGTTTTTTTTGTTACTTAATAGACAGCTAGCAAAAAGGAATTCGTTTTATTACCTTCATTCTAAGGCACTGAAATATAAATACTGCTATTGTAAACCACTAAAACAAGATCACTTTGATAAGCTTTTGCAGGCAGGTCGTAAAGGAAAGAATCTCACTCAAAAGCATTTTCTATTCAAAATTGATTCTAACACCATGTTTGCAACTAAGAAGGTTGATAATTTGATGAGCTAAGTAACACAGAGTTATTTGCATTTCTTGAACAGCAAGTGTCTCTTTTCTCTGCAAAGTTTGAAGTAAATCTGTGGGATTCTGTGACAGTCCAAAAATGCTTATGGGAAATGTTCTACCAAAAATAGCTATGAAGGGCTCGGGTCTCCTGTAGAGGTTTGGTCAGTGGATCTTAATGGTCTGAGATATACACGTTTAAAAAAGAAGAGAACAGGCAGAATATGGTACACAGAAATCAAGACAGAAAGTTATTTTTGATTGTTGTTTTGGAGTAAGCAGAACGTGTTAACGTTTCTATTAACAGTTTAACTAGTAACATAATTGTGTTGACTGTCAAAAAAATCTTTCTTTAAAGACTTTGCTTTTGTTTTTGTTTTGTATCTAAAACTGTTTCTTTACACAGCGACCTTGTTTCACAAAGAAATGGAGTGAACTAGACCAATTATTGACTAATATTTCTGGTTGATAAAGAATTAAATGTAGAAAGTTACACCTTAATATTGTTTTAAAGCAGAATGCAATACTTCATTCACCTTGTTTTGTCTCAGTGAACTTGAGACCAGGGAGAAGTCTGGTATTACAGGTAGGAACAGCAGTTCAATGTGAGCATTTTTCCACCAGCATTGTAGTTGTAGTGATTAGAAGGATGAGATTGGGATGCTTTGAGACTTTTGGATGACTTTGTACCTTGGGAGAGTTTCACTTTGTCTCTGCTGATTAATTAAGCAACTTTTTGTTGTTTGCTCTTTTGTATAACAGCTCAGCAGAACCCAGCAGCCCAGCTACCAGCGAGGCAACAGGAGATTGAACTTAACAGGCAGCAGCGGTACTTCCGTATCCCTTTCATCCGTCCCATGGACCAGTACAAGGACCCCCAGAACAAGAAGAAGGGCTGGTGGTACGCGCACTTCGACGGGCCCTGGATCGCCCGCCAAATGGAGCTGCATCCTGACAAGGCACCCATTCTCCTTGTAGCTGGTTGGTATCGAAAGCAGATTTTAAGTGCAGGAAATGTTAAGACATTTTAGAAGGAGGAGGAGAATGATACAAGATCCCTAAGTCATATCTTATGTTTTTTTCTCTTATTTCTTCAGCGTTTTTCAGCTTTTTTCTTTCTTTTCAATGACAGAAACTGATGATTTGGGCCTGGCATGGGTGGTGGCTAAATGGTGATAAGATCGTTTGGAGGTGTAACTGGTCACATGTGTTGCACTCGTGCACGTACTTTAACCCAGGAAATCTTGAAGTGTGGAATTTAGGTGTGGATTGTTTGATTATTAACCATCCTCAGGTTATGCACTGAATTGGAGACAGCATGAAAATAAAAAGTTGTGTTTAGCTTAACAGAAAAAAGGCTACAAATTGTTAGCTTCACAGAACGATTATGTAACTACAGGAGTGCCCTGTCTTTCTACTGATTATTTTTAATAGAAGCACTTGCACCATCTTCTGTCTGCGTAGTGTCAAAGGCCATAAGCAAAAGTAGGACTTGGTTGCTATTGTGAGTGCCTCACTCAGTGGTTCCCCTATTGCAAATGAAACAACAGTGCTCTCATCTCATCACACTCCACGAGGGCTACAATAAGTTTGTTTGGTACAGGAGTCTGACAGGTTCAGAATCCTGGCAAAGGTATATTTTTGTGGACATTTAAACAAATTCAATGGTAATTACAACAGTTCAGTGGCATATGTAAGAGAAATATAGTGGATTTCAGGAGAATGTCTCAGGACAGTGATTTTTGGCGTCTCCCTTTTGCTTCCTTTTCCTTACTTTTTAAGCAGTTTTGCCAGATGAAATCATATTAGTTTATTCTGAAAACATCTGTTAACGTCATCGCTCTGTATAAAAATCTGTCTGAGGCCTGTTTTCCTCCTAGAAAATCTACTAACAAACTACAGCTTGAGAGAGGAAACAAAGTGAAGATCTAATCTTTGTTAATGGCGTCTTCAAATAATGCAAAAGCCTCATCTGTGTGTTCTTTTTCTTCCTTAATCATTTCAGGTAAGGATGATATAGAGATGTGTGAGCTTAACCTTGAAGAGACTGGCCTAACTCGAAAGCGAGGGGCTGAGATTTTGCCGAGACAGTTTGAAGAGATCTGGGAGCGCTGCGGAGGAATCCAGTACCTTCAGAAGGCCATCGAGAGCAGACAGGCTCGGCCCACGTACGCCACGGCCATGCTGCAGAACCTCCTGAAATAGGCGCCGCCCGGCCCGCGACACAAAGGGAAGCGCTCCCCTGCACGGCAGGGGCCTAGACCTTCTGTAATCCTGCTAGAGATGTCTAATATAAAGTGAACAGGTTTTCTTAATCACGTGGCTTGATAATTTGTACTTTATGAGGTTTAATTTGTGTAGTGAGCTTACTAGCTATGTGGCTCTTGCAGAAGTTTCGGTCATTGCAGTTTGTTGTAGTCTGTTTATAAGTTCCATTATCTTCAGGAGTTTCGGTTGTAGCTCTTTACTGCCTGCAAGTCATCTTGCTGTACTTTGGGCACGTAGTACAGAAAACTGCATTGCAACCACCTTTTTGAAAAATTCCTCTCTAACACTCTCAATAGCTGGCTCTAAGTGGTGGCCTAGTAAAGAGGATACATTGTATCTCATAACTGGAATTGTGAGGCCTTAGCTTTGACTTCTGTTCCTGAGAAGTTGGAGTATACCTTTTTTTATGATCTGAGACATTTTATGTCCTGATTTGAAAACTGTCTTATGTCTGTATTTACCGACTTTTTCAGAAACTGATGGGAAATTCTCCTAGAGACTCATGAATTCCTGCTTAAATGCATCCTCTGTCTTGGTTAAAGATAAATGTTTTTCTGTACATTTTTCTTTTTTTTTCTTTTTTTTTTTTTTTAAGTACAGATTTCGACTAGATTTTTTTTTTAAATAAATCTCCATTAGGAATTCTTGGATGGTTCATTTTTCCGGGTAGTGTAATTTAAATATATTACGCAAAATTGTCCAAGGTTTATATCTGGAGGCATGTAACATAAAGGATAGCATAAGGGAAGTATGTTTAGTTTTTTGGTGATAGTATAAGAACTGAATGTTGAGGTCTGAGCCTCATCCATCCTTTTAATGAGATGCACAAAGTCTGCATCTTCTCTTAGACTGTATAAAAATCCGGCCAATAACATAATGCACCATCTACATGCTCTATGCTGATTGAAGTAGCTACAATTTTTAGTATACTGGAATATCAGTGATTCAGACATTGATCTTTACCTAATATCCTCTGTCAGGTTTCATAGTTTGTAACAGTTCCCTTATTTATCAGTAAGATTTTTTGTGAATAGGAATTATTAGTTTCATATTTAAGACTCATTCACTTACATGGGTGTTTCACCATGCTGGCCATATTTCAACAAATTAAATACCATAATTATTATCTTTCCAATAGGATTGAAATATAAAATAAGTAGCTTAATATCCAATTAAATATTCAACCTAAGTAAAAAACAAAGTTTGGTTCTACAGAGTTACAAAGTTTACTGACACTAACTCATTTCCTCTCAGTTTGAAACCTTTTGGAAACTTTAGTTTTTGAATACACATGTATACTTTATTATTAACTTTCCAGAGGTAACAGTTCTGTAGCACAGTCAGAGAAAGCTGTTGATGGAGATATTCTTACTGACCTTAGATCGTGCCTGCATGCCACAGTCTGCCTGTTGTTAAAAGTTGCACTCCTTTACATATATACATAAGTACACAATACTTCATATATGAACACAATTGAGTAATGCACTCACTCTGTATACAGGGAGTTGTGGCTTTCCTGAACTGTGTGTTTTCAGAGTCAGTATCGCTGCACGGACAGTGATTGCAGCCTAGAAAAGACATTTTCCTTGTAACCCCATGTGGGCTCTTCACTGAAGCAGTAATTTGGGGCTGTAAGGTGAAGGATGTGGCATCAGGCTGCGGGCTGGTATACAGACCTGTGCGATGCTGCATGGGTTTACAGGGGCTGTGTGTGCAGCTTCATCACTGCTTTGTGTTACTGAATTAGAACCCAAGTCCTGGAGCTTCTGGTCTTTTCTCTGTAAATTTTTTTTTAAATATTGGCACTGCAAGAAACTATGGCCGTATATGTTGCACATAAGGAAGAAAAGCACTGAACTGATAGAGCTGAGGAGCTTCACCCCGTTTGTTTTTATCTGCATTTAAGGTCTTGGCTTGCTTACCACATTCACTCACACGCAGTCTGTTGTGTGCACTTGCGGGGAATCTACAAAAAGAAGTCCAGTCTACTGCATTGATTATGTCAGTATTTCCTTGGTACAGACTGGTTTTTCATGGTAAGTTACCAGCAGGTAGACATCAAGAGGAAATTTTGTTTTACAGAATGGTGTATAGAAGTTTTGGAGGGTAACTTAAGTGACTGACAACTTGGTGTTATCAGGAAAATAACTTTGACATTGAAGTAGTGGGAGAGAAACGTGGTGGCTGATGTTTGCGCAGGAGATTGCGCACGTGACCAAGGCGAGCAAAAGGCTCTTTCCAAAAACCAGGGTGCTGAGGTCTGTGCAGCAGTAGGCCTTTTTCCAATCCTTTAAAAGCAGCCTCTTTTCATAGTGTTGCTGATGGCTGATCTTTTTCTGCAATACAGTTAATTTTCAGTGCATTTCAGAATGATATTTTTATGTGAAGCAGTAGTCAGCTGCCTAGAGTCTCCATTGCCCCTTGTGCTGCCTCAGGTAGGGTGATGCTGGGGGTTGAGTTTGGAAAAAAAATAACATGGCCTGTAGGTTTATCATGTTCTCTAAAGTCCTTTTGAGCTATGGTTGTAGAGAGCAATTTAATTTTAAAGCAAAATGCTGAGGTAAATATCTTGTCTTGCTTCTGTGTGTTTGGTTTATAAAAGCAACATTTCCCTGTGTTTCTCCGCGAAGCTCTCCGTGGTAGCTGCTATGTTCTTCTGTGTAAAACACTCCAGAAAACAAGAGAGGAAGAGAAATCATGGGCCTGTGTTACATTCCTGAGTTGGTGACCTAAGAATATAAATGTTCTAAAGAATGTTACTTCAAAGACCATAAGGTCATTAAATACGCATCTTTCATCCACTGATGAGATTTTCTTTTCTAGTTAAATCCTTTTTTTTTTTCCAACATATTTTTTGAAGTATTTAAATGACCTCCTAATAATGTACTGAAAATTTAAAAAAGCAATAAATAAACACATTCCATGTTGAAATCTCTGCTGCTTTTCTCTGGGCAGTTTGTCTTTAAGCATTTAAAGTGCTGTAAGTAAGAGTTTATTAAGTTATGGGAAGGAAAAGGAAATGGTTGTGCTGCCTTTTTCTCAGGTGTCTATGGTGCTTAAAGCTATTCTATGCAAAGATTTTGACTTCAGTTTCTAAGGTAAGTGTCCCTGTGAAGCAACATTCTGATATTAAGAATTTCTAAAGTTAGCTTAGTCTCGTATCAGGATTTTTTAAAAATTCTTTTTATTTTATTTTCACTGTCACCATGAGACTTTTCTGCTGTCCAGCTTATTTATCATCTGGTAGGCTGTTACTGCTTCTTTCATTCTGGATTTATGACAGTCTGGCTAGTGAAACTACTTACGATCCTTAGAGCTTATAAGGTGCAAAAAATGTTTTTTTTCTTCAAAAAATGTTTTAGTCTGAAACTTTACTATTTCAACGGGCAAATCAGAGTGATATCTTTTTCAAATTTCAGTTCATTAAAGAAATTCAGGCACCTAGTTCTCTATCATTTTCTTTATGATCTTTATTTCCACCAACTTTCAGATAGTGTTTTTTTTTTTTTAGTATGAGATTAAATACTAATTTAATAACCTGTGAAATTTTCAAGTAGATAGTTTTATTATATTTTATTGAAATACAAAAGGCTTACATCCAGCAAATATATTTGGTAATTAATAGTTGGGCATGATAAATAGTCATGAATAATCATTATTAAAATACACATTTAAAAATTACTGTTTTTACTTGACTAATGCAAACTGGTATTAATGAGAATACGCTAAGCACATAGAGAATATACAGTTATAAGGGAAATGAGAGAATGCTTTCAGCATTCCTGACTTACACGAGCTAACGTTTCTTGGCAGGGAGGACTCTCAGTGCTCTGCAAGAAGTAATTTTAAAGTGAGGCTCTACTCTGAAGTGTTACTAGGTAAGACTGCATCTGCAGTTTCTGTTTTTTTCATATTTCTTAGTTAAATATATCAAAAATATTTTAGTTGTGGAACTTCAGCCTTGGTTTCATGGTGACTTGCGTTCACTTGTGCACACTGACCAGTTCTGTTGGTTCTGCAGGCAAATCTGTGCAGTTGCTGGTCTGGGGTTCAGAAGCAGCTCTCCTGAGGGCAGGCGGGACGGCAGACCAGAGCCCGGTGTTTGCCCAGCTGTTTGTGCAGGGCTAGGTGTTAAAAGTGAAAAGGAGCCGTTGCGGAGACAGGCTGCAGTGCCATGTTCATGCAGGGTTGGGGTCTGAATGCTGCAGTTCGACCCCTGCAGCCGTGAGCTCGGTGGGACCTCGTTGGAACCGTGAATCCAAGCGCTGCTCTGCAGCAAGCAGTGCCCCCGCGCAACACGCATCTGCTCACGAAAGAGATGCAGGGAACAGGAACGCTCAGGCTTAAAGCTGCATCCACTGAGCACCAACTGCTAAGCCTATGAAGTGCTTAATGGCCACCGATTGTCTGCTGGGATTTCTTCTACAAAAAATAATAGTAATCTCTCAAGTCTCTTGGTGTGTATGCACGCCTACAACTCAGCATACCTCTGTGTGAATATGTAATCAGCTTGGTGCTGGGTGGGTGGCTGTGCATACAAATCTCTTACCTTTAAATAAAGAAAATTGCAGGTATTTTGCCTCTGCAAGAAGTGTGAACTCTTGGGCTAAGAGAGTTTATCACCAGCACTTAAGCAGTGAAGTGTGTGTGTGTGGGGAGGAATGTGCGTGTATGTATATATATATATGCATATATTTATATGCATAATATGTGCATATATTTATATGCATACACACGCACACACACAAACACAATGTTAACAGGAAATTAATAGCGATGCTCAGAGAAGCCATCTGAACAACTACACATTCACTCACACACTCGCTAAAACCCCAACCAATTTGTGATTTGTAAGTTTTGTGATGTGAGTTTTGTAAGGTGAGAATGAAAAGTTCCCAAATGCTTCTAATGGGGCTCATTTGGTCATTAAAAATGACCCTTGCTAATGACAACTCTTGTTTCAATGCTTGACGCTTGTGCTGCTTTAGTGAGTGTAGCAGTTAATAGAATGTTAATAAAATGATGTGGAACTGCTTTAAACTTTCATCTACACCTTCACCAAACTGTGACATACAAAATTGCAAAGATTGTCACTTTTCAGAAAGATCTGTTTCTAGCACTAGGATTTTAAATAAAAATACAATTAAAATATGTAAGCACTGTATGCTTAATGCATGTGTCTCAACATTGATGATTGGTAACTGGAAAATTTTAAACATGGCCAATTAGGTGTAGTTTTCCTTTAATGAAACAATGTGTTTCATATATACTTATTTTTCTCTCTCAAATTGTGAATCTGTAGTAATCCTTGAATTTTCTCATGCGTAAGGTCCCGTCTTGAATAATGCAGGCATCCTTTTTATGAACACCTGTAAAGGAAACTCTCTTAAGACATTTAAAAAGCCTTTTTGCATTTGAAAATGTATTACTAATCTGATGTTAATAGGCAATTTCCAGTTCATTCTAACAGAGTTAGAGTTAATTCTATTCTTGAAGCTATTTTACATACTTGTTTTTACACAAGTCACTGAGTTTACAGTACAATTATTATTTTTCCTGTCTGCTATGAGTGCTATGTTTCTACCCAAAATAACAAACAACTATTGCCCATTTCATCATAATTTGAAGGGCATATATTTGCCCATAAAGTAATTAGAAATCAGTAATAATACAGAAACACCATGGCACTGCAGCATGCACCTGTAAAACTGAACTGAGAAGACAGCACTTCCCCTCCCGAATGCTCTTTTACATCGTCTTTCCCCTGTGACTGTGTGTGCAACTCTGATACTAGTGGGATATTCCTTACCGAGTCTTGCCAAATAAGGTTTTGATAAAGAAGCCTAGTCACTCTAAATACCGTTTGCAAGCACAAACAGATAACACACAAAATAGCATCCAGTAGATGGACTGAAAAGGATGACTTTCCAGGCAACTTGTCATAGACTTGTCACACCTGAACGTAGTCTGTTTTCTATTTTAGCACCCCTTTCTCTGAATAGTGGTTCTACAGCACAGTGGTGGTAAAATACTTTTTAAACAAAAAATTTCCTTTCTCTCCTGATAAGCATTGCATTTTGCCTAAGCTCGAAAGAGCATAAGGTGCATGTGTGTGACTGAAGCAGCAGAGAATCGGACCAACAGGATCATCTGTAGAGAACTTGAGTTTGCCTGACTTTTTGCCTTCTCAGATGTGGTGTTTTTTTTCTTGCCTTATGTCTCTGTCAGGATTCACATGTTCACACAGATTAATTGTCACGTATTGCTTTGGCTCAAAGAAAGACACTCCCGTGTTTGTTTTATTCTTCCCGTTATACGCTACTTGCCGAGGAAGATACAGAATGTTCCCAGAGACCTAATCCTGTAGCCTGTGGTTTAACTGTTTGACATGTGCTTTCAACTGAGCTCACAGAGAAGGAAGAGCAAGTTCTGCACATGGATATGGAAGATGCTTCCTCTTAATTCTGGAATGACTAACTGGGTATAGTCTTTTTTTGTTTTCTAAAAACTAACTTGGAATTCACGTAGTGGCCCTATAACAGAAGAGGAAACATTTTTCATGCTTTGGAAGGGGTTAAAAGTTCTTTTAGTTTCTATGAGAATTCTAGGCTTATTTTCATATATTCTTTTGTAAAATCAGACTCGTACCTACCTTTTAGGACACCTTGACTACAGTAAGGTGTTATTTACACTTTGGAAAAGAAAATCAAAATCACTTTAAATATTCAGGCTGATGCATGCAACTTGGTTTAGGAGTTCTAGACATCCAACTCCTCCTGAAAATTCACTGCCATGACAATCCGGGCCCAGAGAAATTTCCTGACTAGGTTTTGAAACTGTTGCTCTTAGTTTTCAGTATTTCCTTAAGGAGATCTTGTGAAGAGCTTTCTCTATGCACTTCTGGCAGTTAATACAGCACAATTTTTTCCCACAGATGTTGTGCTAATTTATTTTTCTCCCAAGGTTCTTAGTGCTTTAGAAAGTCATAGTTTTGCTGGTATAAAAGTGAAGTTTTATTGGGAGAGAAGCCAGTTCAGTCTCAAGCTCTCCTGACCAGCTTTTCCTTGCTGACTTCTAAATCTCTTCATCTTGTTCCTAGCCCCCATCTTGTCACCCCAGCCTGAACTCTCACCTGAAGCACCCCCAAGAGACCAGATCCCGGCAGGAATCCCCTGGGTCAAGATCAGTGGAAATAAATTCCTCTCTATGCTCTAATTCACCTGCTCCCTTATTTGCCTATACAGGGCTGTACTGGCTCCAGCCAGTTTGGAAGCCCATACCCTGTCTCCCAGGGCCTGCACCTAGAGGTGGGCAGGCCCGTAGGGATATGGGATAACAGCTCTAGGAACCCCTTTTTGTTCTAGCCAGGCAGTGACTCAGAACAAGGCAGAGGGCAAGAAAAAAGCCTTTTGCCCAGCTTCTGAGGGAGCAGCTCAAACACAGCACAACTAAGGCAGGCTGGCAATATAAGAGAAATGCTCCATTTGACTTTTCTCCCTCTTTCCTTCTCACCTTCCCCCCGCAAAAAGAAAAGTCTGAGAATCCCACACTTGAAACAACATAGAATCACAGAATGAAATGAAATGAATGAAAACAAATTCACACCCCACGTTCTTTTTTCGGTTGCAAATAGAGTTTGGAGCTAGCGCAACAAAAGGCTTCGTGGTAATATCTCTAAATAGGAAACTCAACAGAACTTAAGGTCTTGTAAATAGTGACAAACCTTGTTGTGTCTGGCTGATGCTCAAATTGCAGAATTTCAGAATTTCAGCGTGTTACTCTTGGCTCTGTAAACTGGTCTGGTGACCTGCAACAGTTTAAAAAAGAAATGTACAAAATTACTTCACAGAGTCAGTAACACCGCACTGACAGGTTGGACCATCAAAGCCATGCAGAAGAACTGTAACAAAGGCAGTCCTACAATTCTGTTAGGAAACCTACACAGCAGTAACTGTAAAAAGTAAACATATGAATTAGTATTTTTAGTTCTAAGATTGCCAAGCAAGAGGTTAAAGTCAAATTTTAGTTGTAAAGTTAATAAATGAAAATGGACCTGTTATGTGAGGTGGGGCTGTTTGCTGAGGGGCAAGGAAAGGATTTACAAGCATTTTACCTTCACACTGAATTGTGTTTTCAAATGTGTGTAATACTCCTGGATCAGTGATTTCTGAAGAACTGACACGAGCACTTACGCTACAGGCCGTATGAGAAAAGCTAGTTACGGGCTCGTCGTGTTCAAAAGCAGGATTAATTCTTACTGCATTTTCTGTATTGCAGCTGCTGAAGGTAGGACTTCTACAATGCAGAACATTTTTGTTTATGTAAGACTTTAAATTATAAAGGAAAAAAAAGCAAAATTTAAAAGTGTGAAGAAAAAGATCATGAGCGGCTTACTCCAAATTAGAGTTTCTTTTGCGTTTTCTTCTTAACTTAAAAATTAAAATGATGAAAAGAAAAACAAGGCTTAGTAAGCCAAAAATGACAGGTTTAAAAATGAAGGGCTGTGTGGGTTCTGGAGCAAATTTGGCACAGCGCTCTCCTTGGTAAAGCTTGTGTCTGCGTACAGGACATCTAAAACATGGAGAGGAAGAGAAAATATACAGAACTTCAGTGCAGAAAATACAGAGAACCTCAACTGAAAATAAAGGAAAATCTCTAATTAAATATAAGCATGGTATGATAGAAGAAACAAAATATTCTTAGATTCATAAATGTTACTGTTAATGACAAGGCCCTCATATATTCTTTTTCCACCTCCAGATTTTAAGCAAATCAGGCATCTGGAACACTGACAAATTCCTATCCCCACAATGAAACAATGTTTGTGTTCTAGCACCCTGGAAGTTCCAAGGTGCCCTGGATTACTCTGTAAATGAGTCTTTGCCACTCGTTCTGTTTCTGTTTAGCTAGAGAAGCAAGATGTAAAATACGAGTTGTACTCAGAAGAGCTCCCCTTATGGCAAGGGAGAAGACTGCCCTACTATGTATGAGAACACAGGGTTTCAAGTTAGTGAAAGAGAATCCTAGTGTGGTTCTGAGTAATCCACAAGCAAAACAAGTGCTTGACTAAAGCTAATGCTTCCACTGTAGGTTATAATTTAGGATGTGCAGATTGCACAAGTTGTCAGATTGAAACTCATGCTAAATTATTATAATTTGATATAAGTCACAGTTTAATTTATTATTTAAAATACTTTTAGCCCTGCTGTGTCCATGGCTGGCCTGTAAAATGAACCATTCTACAGATGCATTCAGGACCTGCCAGAGGATGGTTTGGTGATTACATTATCTAAGCCAGGCATCTCCGAAACGGGAAGATACTGCTTTTCCTGAGTGTGTTTAGTTTGGAACAGTAGTCTATACCCTTTGAATGGCTCTTGATGTTTCTGCAGGAGAATCAATGTGTTCAGGTGTCATGGCAGCACTTAATATTGGCTTATCATCACTCCATGCCCTTATGGGATCTGTTTGCAGTTGGGAGCAGCTGTTAATCCTTAGTTCTTTCCTGGAAAGCTCCAACCCTGCAAGTAGTCTCAGCCTTCATGTGCTTCACTGGCTGGCCTGGAGTGACAACACAGTGGTGTTCATAGCTGGGCTTAAAATAATATAGATTTCCTTTTTTGTTTGACTCAGAAAAGTGTAATTTCTTAAAATTATACTATTTAATCAGTATCAGAAATGTGAAGGTGTTATATTGTCCAAGAGGTACCTGGGAATCTGAAAGGAATGCATGATTTCATACCTGTCATCTCTGCCAGTGCCACTGAATTTCTGATGCATCTCTAATGAATCTCTAATAAACGACTAGATCACAACGGTCTGTAAGTATTAATCGGCCAAAATTGATTTATCCATAGTGAACCTGTTTGTACTGAGGCAGGATACAGCCAAGTAGTCTGCAGTGTCAGATTCCAGAGCTGGTGCCTTGTCAGCAGGCGGTTTGTGCTGCTTGAAGCACACGCCGAGCACGGCTGCTCCACCCCACAGCCATCCCGGGCCCTCTCCCAGCGCGCGGGCTGGTGTCATCGCGTTACCTGCAGACAGCTCCTCTCCCTGGCACCAGCTCGCACTTGCCGCCGTTGACGCAGAGCGGCGGCTCCATCTCGCACAGGCTGCGGCAGGGGAGGCCGTCGCGGCTCGCGTAGCCCGGCTTGCACAGGCAGTCGGCCTCCCGGCTCCACTCGTTGGTGACGCACTCTGAAAACTCGTCGCAGGCCATGAATTTGCACGGATCTGCCTGGTCAGCTGCAAAGGATGGGTAGGCCGTTAGCGCTGCCTCGACGCTTTGCCCCGAAGCGTTCGGCAGCTTCTGTGCGGCTGGAGAGAGCAGCACAAAACACCAGCCGGCTACCTGTGCACGCTGATAGGGACAGCATGCTGATAATACAGCAAAAAAGGGTATGTTTTTCTAGATGGCACAGGAAGCACGAGAACTAATACTTTTATGGTTTTATTTCTGTCTCACTGACAAGAACTTTTGGATATTTTGATCCTTTTTCACTGTAAAGTGCTAGCTTTATAATACTCATCAGCACTATGCTACTGTCTTATGTATGGGTAAGAAATGCGGCTCTTGCTGCAATCATCTTAATCTAATTTAGAACGTGACCAGGAGAGGAAATTACATTATTTGGTATTGTACAATACTGTGAAAACCGCAAGCTAGAAATACTGGCATCAGCTTGTTAGTAAGAAAGAGACTTATTTCTGTAAGTCTCTTACCCTTTTCTGATTCATAATCTCTCTGTGAGATTTGGGGAAAATGAAGCTGCCAATGCTCAGAGTAGGGCTGAAGCCAGAGACACCTGAAGTTCCATCCTCCCCTGTCAGACAAGTCTAATTCTCCCCTCCCACCCCTGCTTCTCACTCGTAAGGAAGGAAAGACCCAATCATTGGAGTCAGCTCAGCCCAGCTGCCTGCTGAAAAGGTGGAACGAAGTAATAGCTGCAGCCCTGTGCGGGCTTAAAATTTCTCTTCAAGATTCATACTGGATATTGCACCTAGTATCTATATGACTGTGGGTGAGAATTCATTTCCAGGGCCATTTCAGGGACTAAGATACTCAGTTATATTAATTTCTGTGAAAAGTGAGAATCACGTCCTTTTATAGCAGGGCTGGAAATCTCAGCCATGCATTAGGATATGCTAAACTGCTGGAAATTAATCAAACTGAGCTGTTCATTTCAACTCCTCTGTAATTCTATAGCTAGTTGCTTTTTTTTCCTTTCAAATTTAAGACTAGGGGAAGCAATTTGAACATGCTTGCTCTCTTTGCTCTATGCCCTCTGCATGTTAATTCGAGATCTGGAACAGGCTGTCCAGAGAGGTTGTGGAGTCTCCTTCTCTGGAGATCTTCCAAACCCGCTTGGACGCAGTCCTGTGCCATGTGCTCTAGGTGACCCTGCGTGTGCAGGGGGGTTGGACTAGATGATCTCTAGAGGTCCCTTCCAACCTTAAGCATTCTGTGATTCTGTGATTCTATCTGCTTTGCTCCTGGATTATGAATGGATTTATAAAGAAACCTTAAAACAACAACTGAGCATCACTGAATTACATGAAGTTACAAGATAACTTTATTGTCAGGCAAGCCCTTGCCTATATGTAAAAAAAAAAAGAAAAAAAAAAACAATAATTATTCCATGCTTCATCCTGGTCATTGAAATTGCTGATGGGGAATTACAAAATGTAATTTCAAATGGAACAAAAATAGGTGGCAAATCAAGAGAGGAACTTGTTGCTACACATCTTTTGCTTATCCCACAGAAAAATGATTAACACAAGACTTTGTACAACAAGGTGATTGATTAAAATATTAACAGCGGTGTTGACTGCATGTCTGCTCTAATTCTCTCCCCAGCTTTAATGATCACAGTTTAACTTCACACTAGTGGAAACAGCAGCGTGATGCTGCTACCTGAGACAAACAGGCTCCATGTGCGCGTTTCCCAGGGCTGTTTGGACAGCCCTGCTGCTCTCGGAAGCGAGAGGTATCAGCGGGTTTCCTTCTCACAAGCAGGGCTGGGTGTCCCCATTTTGCAGAGTTTTCTCTCTGGGTCATTTTCTTAGTGATGGTGTTTCACTTTCCTTAACACAGTTTCGGGATACGTGCCTGCCATACTTGGCATCTTTTCTATGATTTCGCTTTCTTTGGATTAAGAAAAAGACACGTGCAGATATTTTAAAAATTCTGCTATGTTATTTACAATCAGTGCAACCAGCGCCTTGCAGCCAGCGCTTATAAAAGGCTGGGTCTTGTAATAACATTCTCCTTTTGTTTTACTTTTTGTTAAAACTTTCTTTTACCACGGACCACTAGATGGCTCTTATCTTCACAATAAACAGGGATTTGTTTGCATTACATTAATTTACTTAACAATTTCGTTGTTTTTTTCCCACCTATATGGAAATATGGTGAGGGTTTTTTTTCTTATACTTTTATACTTTCACATTTTGCTACTGTTCATGAAACTTCAAAGCTATGTGGGAGAACAGTCTCATGTAAATTCATTGCAATATCTCCTTCTTGAATTAAGGCTGAAATACCACATCAATAAAGCAGCAGATATGGAGGTGATGAAAGATTTTTGTATTTTTCTGCGTTAGCATTTATCAATTTTTTGGATTTATTTTTTATTTAATGAAGCTGACTGCCAAAGCAGAGGATGTCTGTTAGGCTGAAGTTCCTTTTTTTAGCACAGCATCAATTTGTCATGGCAGTATTTGAAAATTAAAATACTGCATTTTTATAACTTTCTTTACAAACACCTTCTTTTAGTGACTTTGAGACATGTAACATGAAGATGGTTTAGAAAATGTTTTATCAGTTGCATATAGATGTTTTGCTCTGGAGGTGCCCACGATCTTTACATAAAACCAAAATTAAAAAAGGCATCTGCATGCTAACGTAATGGCACTTTTCTTGTCCATTTCAATTAGATTAAGTTCATAAATGAAATAGTAAAATCTAAAAGTCAAAGGCAGATCCAGGCTTCAGTTTTACAAAACAGTACAAGGCTAAGTCCTGACTCAACTGAATATTTGAAGATTCCTACACTAAAGTAGTGTCAACACAATTATCATTAGTCTTACTGACTTGATGCAGTTTAACAAGGACCGCAGACACATGGTATTTGAAAGGTTGCAGTGAGTCAGCAGGGATTCTGAAATTAAATACCTATGGAGAAAACTATAAGAGAAACCTATACGGTAGTAATGTTGCTGGTCAGTAAATTTCTGTAGAATATAATTATTCCTAGAAATTTTCCACCTATCTTGAACTCTATAGCACTTTAATGATGATATAATGATGCCCTAAGGTTCGCTTACAGTAGCATTGTAAAAGTAATCAAATCCAATGTTTTATATTCTTGGATACAAGATTTTGCTCAGTCACTCATGTAAACTGCATAAGCACTTTTTACCCTGTCTTTTCCCAGCATTTTTACTAGGCAGTTACTAATTTCCTGTGTTTAGCTCTTGTTCTCAAAACACTTGCTGTATATGCAGTGCAGAAAGCACCTCTACCACCCAGCATTTCCTTATACTGGAATCACATCCTCTTGATGCAGTTTTCATCATTTTTCTCCAAAAGTTGTTCCTTGTGTTTCTTTTGAATCCATATTTTTGTTGTTTTTGTTCCCTGAAGGTAGCAGGGAACAGTTGGATGCAGATGTGGAAAAGGGAGCTTTAAACCACCAAAAACTCGGAATGATTGATAGCTCCTAAAATTTCTTCTCATTTTCCTCAGAAGAGTGGCCTGTATAATCCAAGACATCATTGCATGTGCACTGTTTTTGTTGTTTTATCGAGTCATTTCTGCTGGCATCCTGGAGATCTTTATTCTTAACATGGATGCCCTAAATTGGCCTGTCTTTCTACCCGTGTGCCAGAATAACTGACTGAGCAGTTAGTTACTGATGATTTAGGAGACCAACTCACACTGTGCCCATTCTGCCTTTGGCTTTGCTACCTATTAACGAATTTGTTCGTGAGATACTACAGTATGCAAAAATGCCTGTTGGTAGTGGAATCTGCAAAATCTCTGTTTTTCATATTTCCATGTATTGCTGGGAGAATATTGCTAACGCCAGTCTTCCCAAAAGAGGCACTAATCTCTTTGAAGAGGTAGGTGTATGGAAAAGGTTACCTACCTGGCTTTGGTTTTGTCCAAACATTAATAATGCAATCTTACCCGGCTCAATGTCCAGGGAATAGCTGTCAATCTCCAAATTGAGGCGTTCGGCTGCAGCATCGCAGAAATCTTCCAAAACACAGTGTACTGCTTCTGTGATGTTGTATGGCACTGTTCTGGCAAATTTCATTTTACTGTTGACAATCACACTTCCATTCCTGAAGTTAAGTATTTCAAGTTGTTTAAAACCTGTAAGGTTGGACTGAAGGTATGGAAGTAGCTGCAAAACAGAAAGTTGCTTTTATTTTAACTTGCTGTTGATGTCTACCCTGTATTCATTTCTCTTATGAGAAATTTCTCTTTTTCTCTTATGAGAAATTATTTCTCTTATGTATTCATTTCTCAATTCTTCTTACTTTTCATTATTAAGTACATATATCTACAGCACATTTATATGATTTTAATACAAGTGTTAAACTCCACCACCAAATTCCCTTTCCTGTTTGTTGCTATATTCCTCTGGACCTTTGCATCTTTCTGAATGATGTATTGAAATGGATGGGCAGCAATTTTCCCAATAATGAAGTGCACAGCAGTTGGATGGGTAGTAATTTCCCCAATAATGAAGTGCACAGCAGTTGGGGAGTTTATTCATCCAGAATTAAAGAAAAAATCACCTCTCCCAAAAGCCAAGCTTAATTATTTGAAAATGTTCAATCCAGGTGGGTTAGAGCACAGTACAGTAGGCGTGTTACTGCAGTGACCTGTTGCCCTATTGTACCCAAGGAGAAAATCCGTATCTAATCACATTCCCTTTGCTAAGCTGTGATATATTTTTAAAGGCTTATTTTTAAATCGAGCATAAAGATATGAGCCTTAGATGTAATCAGCATTACCATAGTGTTGACATGGATATAAGAAAAAGCCAAATGCAAGTATATACAAGGCAGGTATCTGGACCCTCTCGAACAGGTAAACACTTTCATATGTCTCTTGACACATGAAACCAACTTCATAATCAGCTGCTTCAGACCCTGACAGCATCCTAGGTTTGTGTATCCTCCCAGTCCCCAAAAAACAATTAGAAACACAGTTTATCAGGCTGAACGACAGTAGGGCCCGTTACTTTTAGTAGTAGGGTCTGACTGTGCTCTTCAGTGTCTAATTAGCTGACTGCGCCAACTGGAACAGGCCATCATCCTGCAGCCAAAACTTCAAGGTAGGGTGGTCACAGGAGCTTCTGACTTACAGTTAGAGAATTAATGTAACTTAGTGGTGGGGACTATGTATCATTTTAAACCATGCCCGACTACTGTGTATGAGGTTCAAGTTGATTTTCACCCACCAACTGCATGAACTGTTGTTCTAGCGCTTTGTATTCTGAAGAGCTCCTGTTGAAGAGGTCATCGGAAAAGTGCATGTTGGTTACCCTCAGGCTGAAGAAAACCACTAGCTCTTTGCCTTTGGCTGCAGTTGTCATGGAGCTGGTAGTTACATACTTCAGCGAAGGAGCCGGGGTGGCTTCTGCAGGGCTCGTTCTCAGCACCGAGATGTACCCGCTGCCATGCTCCGCTTCCTCCAGGGCCGCCGTGCTCATCTCGCCGATGCCATCCCACTCGCCTGCCATATCGCACCACTC